>OMOV01055330.1:1547-20545 GCA_900312565.1 Beryx splendens | reverse complement strand
CGTGCTCTTCCGATCTAGTGGGCCGGGAGGGGAGGGTCATTAGCTAGACACATCTGGGCCCGGTGTGTTCCCACTATAAAAGACCTCTTACATCATGTGCAGGAGATAGTCTTCTCTACACCCACCTTCCCGGTCCTTTGTATTCTTGCATTGTTGTAACTTATTTCCACAGCATCCAACATCTCCCATGGCATCACAGCACACATGCAACCACTCGCCTCCACCACTGATTCCGCTGGTTTTCCACACCCCATCCTTATTCCCTCACTTTTTTTTATTATTGATTGTGCACTCTCAGACATTTGTTTTGTTACCACTTGTGTACATAAAAAAAAAAAAAGAACATGGCCAAGCGTAGTGATTAAATGAAGCAGAAACTAGATAGAGATCACAGAGGAGGTCAAGAAATCCAGGGTTGTAAAGTAAGAGTGTACTATAAGCATGTAATCAAGCCAATTTTAAAGCCCCCAATTTGTAGAATGTTTACCTCAATATATCATTCTCAAATTAATTTGATAGCACAGTATAATAGCTGTGGCAAAATGAGACCATCACCGTGAAAATTGACTTATTCTATATGTTGCTTTCTATGTGTTTATTCTGTGTCCATAATTTCCTTCAAATTGTCCAGATGAGTCCCACAACACCTAGCTAGGTGTGCAGCATCAACTGTGGCTGTAGTTTAAATAACTACAGTGCTTGAATAATCATAATAACCGCTCTATTCATCACTGTGTATATCTCTCAGTATCATAGAATCCTGTTAGCCAAAATGTTCCGTTAGCATTGCCCAAACTTAATAAATTCCACAACTGCTATGCAAAAAAAATCACTCTGCTAGTGCAGTCTAGATGTGTATTTACAAACATACATTTTGATATAAACTTTTAGATCCACACTGCAACCATGTGGCTTCAGAACACTTGGTTTGTACTGCATGAGCTGTTTGGAGTAATTTTATACCTTTTATGAATTTTTGCCTTTTTTGGAACTCTAAAGAACCAGGACCCTGCCACTTTACTCTCTTCTGGAGAAGGCTGATACGGAGCAGTAAACTGTGGTGTGTGTGTTATCTGGGCATGCAAACTTCATCAGGTGAGTACATCATGACCAAATTTTAACTTTGTGGTGAACTATTCCTTTAACAGTCTGTTCATTACAGCAACTTAACAATTCATTCAATCTGATACAGCAACTCAGCTAACCCATACGCTGGCAACTGAACCACTTAACTGAACGAGCATATCATTTACATTTGTCTTGGGACCCAAACTTGGGAATAGCGAACTGTACAGCATTGCGCTTGCACCATAAAGTAATATGCTGTTTGGGTGTCCGCTAATGACGACAATGAGTGGATTTTGAAATTTTAAATTTAATTAAGCCCATTTCTGGAGAATGGCCAGCCAGCATTGAAACCGTCTTTGTCTTTGTCGACTGTCTTTGTCTGGAGCGCTCGTCTTGTGTTTGAAAGCGCATTGGCTCACTGAGAACTGTATGGAGCAAATTCTAACCACAGACATTGTCTGATATGACATTTTTTTATCAGTTCCATTGGCAAACTAATTTGACTTCAAAGTTCACTTCCAAGTATCATTCAAATGAATAATTGATACATGAATTACCAATCACTAATTTCTCAATGGCAACATCTCACTTTTTCAAAACTCAGCTTGTAATGCCTGACTGGCCAGGAATACCTGTACCAGAAATTTTATAACTGTCTCCAACCTAATAGCCAATCATTTTGACAAGATCTTAAATGTAACATTCAGTAGACATACAGTAAGTCTGCACAAGCTGCGTAATTCATTGTCTTTTGTCTGGTTTGAGACTTGAATTGTACCTAATTCTAAAGTGTTCTGAAGTTTGTTAAGGTTAAGAGTTTCACATTTCTAATAAAGGCTATATTATGTCTGCTAGAAAGGTCTTAATATTCTGCCAGAAAGCCTGGCGCCCAGGCGCTTTGCCAGATTGCAGCTTATTGATTGTTTTCTTGACCCTCTCCTTTGTGATCTCTGTATCTAATTTCTGCTTCATTTGTCACTGAGGTCATGTTCAGTTTATGAAAACAATATACACAAAGAGACACCAAGTTTCTCAATATTTTCATAATAATGAACTCAAGTTGGTACAATATCAGATTCAGGTTCACATCTCTCTGTGTTTCAACTCGGGATGAGTTATTAAGTTTTTCTTTATTTTTATGAGAACAAACTGCCCTTTGAGATATGCCAACAGTGATTCCAAAATAATGCTTGTTGAGGCACACTAGTAGAAATAATTCAATATGTTGTTTTATATAGCTAACACAGGTCTGAACCTTAAATAGATGGCTTTTTAGTTGTCATTTATACATTTTAGGGGAATTAGTTTGATCTTTAATAATCATCTTGATAGGGCCATGATCCAATAATGTGGCACCCAAATATTTGCAATCCAATGTTATCACAAAAGCTTCTTGGAGCCAAATCATGTACGTTAGATCGAATATTCTGCAGACACTGACTCTGAAGTCTTTCCTATACCTTCTCTCAGAGTCCTGTAGAGCGCGGCAGTCCTGAAGCTGTAGATGATGAGCAAGTACATCTATATTTCAGTTGTTCAAGTAATAAAATAAGGGATTCCGTTGTAATGCACTGCCTGTATGCTTGGGCTTTTAGTTTAGCAGTACATCCTGAAAAAACTGTGGGTCGTGAGTATTGTGACTTTATACAATAGGCTTATATAGTAATGAGTGGATGTTACAGTTAACCACTATGTGAAATAGTGGTGCAACCCCTGTTGATCTAGAATTGTATGAACTTTAGATTACTGTACTAAACCACTCACAAGAAACCGTTTATCATGTTTTTTGTCAGACAGGTGTGTCTCTTGAGGAAAGGCCAAATCCCATTTTTGATTTCAGTCAGTTCTGAATTTTCTTGCATTTGATTGGACTGTTAATACACTTATCATTAAAGGAAATCAGTATCCGTGTAATTCACCTTTCAATTCTATGGAGTAAGTGTGAGGACAGTACGGAAATGGAAAATATGTGCCTGATCTCCCTTCCTGAGGAGTGTGAATACTGTGATTTGGAGGGCTTTGTGGGCACGTGGATTCTGCAATCGCTGGGAGAACAACATTTCAACAGTGGGTTAAACATTGAGAGGGTATTTTGCCTCCACACCAAGCCCTATCCCGACAAACCAAGACTGGCTCTGATTATGCTGCAGTGTGTGGTGGATGAAAGGAAGATTCTCAGGTTTTACACAAGAACTCCTGGGTGTTCTTCTCCCCCCGGATATCCCATAGAGGTTTTGAGCAATTGCAGACAATTTCACGACACAAAAAGAGAGCCGGGATGTATTGCTTTGGAGGGGCGTCTGCTGTATCCAGCTAAACTGGAGATCAATGGCAACGGGACAACCCGCAGCAGAAAACTTCATCAAAAGCCTGTGGTCCCCTGATGCCACCAGAAGCAGGGGGATTTTGGGATGAAAGCATGGATACATAAGCTAATAGAAACCAGTTTTTTGTCTTACTATTGAGTTGTAGTCAGGCTGATTGCAAAATATGATTTAAAAACCCAAGATGCTAATCCATCTGTCCAACCACCCGTCTGCCAAACATATCTCAGGTGACATCACAGACACAACTGGTCTGATTTTTGTGTTGTTGTTTTTTTAAGTAAAAAAAATCTCAGACACCACCGGCCTGATTTTGATGACACTTTGAGGAACAATTCATTCTGGGACAGTGTTCTGGCATAAAAAAACAAACACTGATTGGCCTGATGGGGACACTATAAATATCAGCGAAAACATATCTTAGGCAGTTGCATGATTTTGGTGGAAACTGGAGGGATGATACATTCTGGCACTGTATTCATACTAATTGGCCAGATGGGAATACTGTAATTAAACATCAAATTTAAAACTGTGAAAGGCCATAACTACTGCACTACTGGTCCCATTTTGACGAAACTTGGAGGGATGATACATCTTGTCACTTTATGATTTAAAAAAACAAAACTGAATGGCCTGTTATGATTTAAAAAAACAAAACTGAATGGCCTGTTGAGGGCGCTATAACAGTCAAAAATTTTAAACATGATATCTTTGACACACAAGGTGGCACTCACCAGCCAATACTCAACTTAACACCACAGAGAGTATCTACGTTTTCATCAATGGTCATACATTAGAGCTGAGTGGTACTCAGCCTTGCCCTACTCAGGAGCCACATTGACAAAAAAAATATTTCTGCAAGAGCCACAATCCAAAAACGTCCCTTTCCTCCCTGAAACCATTATGCATTTGACAATAAGGATAATAGTAATATGTTATTAAGGAATGAAAAGCATGATGTATAGTGCAATAACTGTATTATTATCACCATTGCAACCACAAAAGTCATTATTGGTAGTCTTTCAGCAGTATCAGTTAACAATCATTACTAAATGATTTCCAAGTGCTGATCACAAAGTCCATAACAGCAACAGACAGCATATTGCTGATCATCACTGTCCATAACAGTAACAGACAGCCCACTGCTGATCATCAGAGTCCATAACAGTAGGTAACAGTCCGTAACAGTTCTACAGTTCCACTGTAGCCTGCATTAGTATTTTAGACTGAAAGAGGTTGTCAGAAGAGCAACATAACTTCACTCAGTGCCATTTCTGACACTCCTTCTGCCGCACAAGGGATTTGTAGTCGGGCTCTGTGCTTGAAATGGCGAGCCGAAGGGCCTCCGTTGTGTGCCGCAGACTCAATCTGTTTCGGTTGCGACATTTCATTCTTGAGAGAGAATGATGCTTCACACCGGTATGTGGATGGAAACATTGAAATGATGCGTCTTGCAAGTCTAGAGAGGTTTGGAAGATGCCCCTCCAATTTCCAAACGTCCACAACATCTTTAATCCGGGACTGATGCTGGAGTTCATCCGAGCCCTTTAACTCCACAAACTCCATTTGAAGCTGCACAAGTCCAACCTGGTCGCTTATTTGCTTCATTTCTTTGACCGCAATCAGGAATGGGTTTTTCACAAGTAGAAAAACATTGCCTTGGTCCTTGAAGTTGTGGAATCTTGATTCGTAGTTTTGCTTGAGCTCACTTAGCACGTCACAGAATTGTGACTGACAGGACGGGGCAGCATCCGCAGGCATCGCCATCACTTTCTGCACAGTGGGGAAGAATCGGTAATCAGACCCGCAGACACTTTGCTCAAGTACATCCAATTTGTCAGAAAATGCTCTGATAGCCGTGTAGAGCTCATACACGGTCTTGTTTCTTCCCTGCATCTTGAGATTAAGTTTGTTCAAGCGCTGTGTAATGTCACACAGGAATGCAACAGAAAACACCCACTCTGTCAAGGAAAATCGGGAAGTCTCCCCTTGGCAGACAATAAAGGCTTTCAGTGGTTCAAGCATGTCCATGAAGTGTGCAAGCATACGTCCTTTAGATAACCATCTAATCTCGGTGTGTAACACCAAATCCCCATAGTGAGTGTCAAACTTCACATAACAATTTCAAAAGTGGTTTCTTGCACGGGCCCTGATGTAATTAACCACTTTGATTACATTTGCCATCACATCATTCAGACACTTGAACTTCGTAAACAAGGCTGCTTGATGCACAATACAATGGTATGAGAAAACGTCCTCAGCAACCCCTTTGTTTTTCAGTGCCTCTTTCAGCAAATAGCCACGGCCCCATTTCTCTTACCAAGCATCGTCGGTGTGCCATCTGTTGTGAATGCTGTGATTTTTTTCTGGTCCACACCACAAAAAGAGACAAAGCAAGTGGAGTGTGTGTTGCCTTCTATCCGATGTTAAACTTTGCCAGTTTCCAGTACAGCATTTTTGATCTCCATGCCAGTTGTTCCATTTTCCAGGGAAACCAAGCAACCAAGCGTCAAGCAGTTCTTCTGTAATGTCAAACTGACTGTTGATTGCTTGGGTAAAGATGAGTAATAGTGGCGTGTTGTTTATATCCAGGCTTTCGTCCATTGCAAGGCTGATACTCAGCGGATGATAGTTCATCATTAAGAATATTGTCAATGTTCTCTGAAATGTCTGATGCCCTCCTAGCCACAGTCGAATCAGACAGTTGAAGTTTTTTAGCCTCTCGTTCCAGCTCTTTTTACTCGGGAAACAACGCTGAAAAGGCAAGCAGTATGCAGTCCTTCACCATTTCTCCATCAGTATACGGCTTCATCTTTTTCATCAGTTCATGTGTGATTTTATAGGATGCCTCTGCCACCCTTTCACTAGTATTGGTGTTTACAAACTCCTCAGTTCAACTCTGAGGATAGCTACGCTGTTTCTCTTTCTCTCTCTCTCTCTCTCTCTTGCTCTCTCACAACCAGCACTTTCACATCGGTCATTTCATTCAACTTACATGGACTTTTCCCACCAACTGAAGTGCAGCAGTCCCTGGATATACGGTCCTCAGCCTTCTCGGCATCTGCAGCCTCGGGGCGTGTATTGATGTCTGTGCGGGCAGGGCTGTCTCAATCCGAGTTGGTGTCAGGCTGTGTGCGAATTTCCACTGGTGGTTTCAAAAAATAGCCATGGGTGAGTTGGACCCAATACTCATTCACGAAGCAGCTCTCCTTACAATGTTTGTGTTTAACATGCCTGCTATTTCCTTCTCATGGGAATCCATTGATTATCGTCATGCTGTGGGTTTGCAAAAATATGATACACATGGTTGGTTACATTCCCTCTCTCAGGTGAATTGTAGGGAAAGTTGACACGCTGACAGGAAAGACCTTGCCTTTCCCCCTCCCCTGCTGTGCACTGATTTTCGTCGGGTGAACACACAAAAGATGGAACTTTTCAACCTATCTCAATTTGTTTCTGCTTCTAACCAAATTCTCATTCATTAATGGCTTTAGCTGCACTTATATTAAAGGTGAGGGTATGTGAATGGAGAAATAAAGGAACTCAAGGAAGAAGTGGTGTAACTGCTGTTTACACCTTCAAAATTACATTTGTCATCTGAAACTAACAATATTAATAAATCATGAATGCCAAGACTGTTTTATTAAAATCAAATGAAACCCCAAAACAGACAAGTCCAGATTTTAACCTAAAACCTAATTCATCTATGTGTAAATCTAAATGTGCCATTGCGACATCTGACTGAAATGACAGCACTTAATTTCATATTACACTCGTGATGTTTAAAAGGGATTTTGTCTGTCTCCTCAATTAAAGGAGTGGGCAGCATGGCATACAGTATGATTGTATGATTGCATCAGTTTAGTGGTGTATATATTATTGACTGAGGCCTCCAGTGTACCATGAAATAGTTATAACAAACAGAACGAGAAGTGTGAAATACATTATGAGCATTATATACAGTATATATGAGGCATAGCATGCAAAGACTGAAGTTATACTGGCCTCTAAGTACTGCAAGATTGTGCAAAAAGACTGGCTGGGTGGTAAAAAATAGCATGATAATAAAGAGGATAGCAGAGAGTTGCACTGGATTCTGTGGAGTTGATTGTGAGGGGTTTGCATGAGATGAGTCCAACGAGTGCTAGTTAAGTGGGGAGACAACTCACAAGAAGTAGAGGTTGTGGTGACAGGTGGTCTTGATTTAATGGACTGCTACTGTTTCCCAGAGGAAAGTTTTTGTCTGTAGGTGGTTGCCTGGGTGGGCGTAGTTGGTGGCGTAGTTTGGTTCGTGCCATTTTCTTCACCCTGGTCTCACGTAGTTCCTCGATGACAGCAAATAACCTGCTCCGTAGTGAGGACAGCAAGCTGGGGATTGTCTTTTGAACAGGAGGAGGTGAAGTTATCGCAGGCTGTGGAGAATGTACACACATCATGGCTGTGACCATGCGTTCAATTTTTGATCTCTGAAAACGAATCCTGATTGACTGTGAGACACAACATGACACATTTTGAAATAACAGCTTGAGCGGTGATTTCAGCTAAATAGTGGTGTAAATGTCGGCCGGGGGGGTAGATAATGACTGAATTTTCATTTTTGGGTGAACTATTCCTTTAAGCTTCCTCAGTTATCACAGAAAGGGCATCCTTGAAAGAAGAAAGAAAGGGTGTTGGCGTATCATTTGAGAATATTGGTTATGGATCATCCCTATAGGAACTTGATCAGCACTGCTGAGCTCACAGGTTTAATCATCAGTCTCAGCAGGTGTGTGTCATGGGGTCAGACCTGTCATCCTCGGTTTCTTATTCATTTCCCTTTCCTTCCCTGTCTGTCATGTAGTGTGTATGTTTATGCTGGTAAGTGAGTGCTTGTCTATGTGATGTGTATCTAGATCTTCTCCGCTCACCTATTAAGAAGCCACACCTCACCCTCGGTTTCCAGATCTTGATCATTCATTACAGGTCAGGGGTATATATACCTGACTTTGAGCTTATTTCCCTGCTGGATTGTCTAGTGTGATTGGTAGATGCTTGCCTTGATTTTTTTTCCGATTTGTCTTGTTGGAGTGGATCTCTACCAATTTTCTCAATTCCAAGTAAATCCATCTACACAAATTCTAAGTGTCACAGCCTCTAAGCCTCTGAGTGTCTGCGTTTGGGTGTTTTTCTAGTCTGCCTGTTACATTGTGCTTCTTTGAAAGTCAATATTCACCCACAGTTTTCAATGTGTTGATTCCCAGGTTTTGATCAGACACCATTGTTTGTGATGATGCCTACCAGGATGCCTGTCATCTGCAAACTTTAAAGAATAGTTCACCCAAAAATGAAAATTCTTTCATCATCTACTCATGCCTCATCCCTCATGCCAGTTGAAACAGGTGAAATGAGTTACTGAAGATTTGAGTTCTGAGCTCAAGAAAGTCGGCAGATGGCTTAGTGACAACAAGCTGTCTCCATCTTGGGAAGACTGAGTCCATAAAATCTGCTGTTTTAATGTAACAGTAGGCAACACTTTAGGTATCTAGGGTGTGTTCTTGATAATAATCCCTCTTGAGAAAGCTGGCTCAGAAAATTCTTGCTAAAGTCTCTTTGGACTCTTTTGAACTTTAAAAACTTTACTGGGAACTCTAATGCCAAGTCACTTTCGTTATGCCTGCTGCTCCTGGTTCACCTTTTTCCCTAATGTCTTGCAAAATAAGCCACAGACCTCACACAACAGGCTGCTGAGAATCCCTCTAAAAATTTCACTCCCCTTTCTCACCTTGGCTCCTCTCACTTTGAGATAAAATTTGCTCAGGGTGCAGGAAAGAGTTAAACAGATGTGTCTTGTCCATAGGATTATGGATGGTTATGTATCAAAATAGGTTTGCAATTACTTCAATCAGTCAGAGACAATCACACTTATACCACAAGGGGGGCTGCAGATGATTTTGTTCCTTTCAGCTTACAAATACGAATACGAATCTCTTTATTGTCATTGCACAAGTACAACAAAATTGAGGTAGCAGTTCAAGTCCACCATGGGAAAGGAGACTTTTCTTTACTCAGCAACTTTACTCTGGAACAATCTTCCTACATAAAATTAATTAGTGCTGCGAGTTCCTTCAAATCTACTCTAAAAATCTGGTTTATCAGAGGACAATTGAAAATTGCCCTCTGTGTTTCATTAAATACCATCTCTGGTTCACCAATTCTTCTTCACTTGACCAACCCCATCAACACTTGCAAAATTGTGGATTTCTATAGTCACTTTACAGTGTTTTATGTCACAACAATTGAAACAGCAAAACAACATTTGCATGATGGAAGTTACACTCACAGGAAATAGGGTTGACAGCCCTACGGTGATTGTACAGTTTATATAAACCCCACAATGTTGGAAAGATAAACTCCTCCTGATGGTTCACAGCAAAGTATGTTTTGGATACTGAAATGCCTTTTTGGTATTTATTCATATTGGATTTGGTTATAAAAGCTGGCAGGCTACGGGACACTTCTGTTCTCCTGGAGAGAACATCTTGTCAAACTATATTTAAAAATATGTCTATTTAATGTTGCCTTGCGTATCTCAAACCAATACATACCTCATAGAACAGCACTTAAGGCCTTTTATATATCTCTGGAGCCACTGGAGAATTTGGCATACAGCACTTTATTTCAATCAAATCTCACTTCAGTCTGAATTAATCAAAAATTAATTGAAAAAAGCTTGGTAAATTTGGTATGCCGGCTTTGCCACAAGGCCCTTTTGATTCATAAAAGCTCTTAAAATATGCCCTACCAAGTATCTACTTTTCCTGCAAGGTGCGTAACATTTTTGATTGGCATGCTCCTCTCTCCACACGGAAGAGAACAGCACGCATCAGAGCTAGACAGCTGAGATTTTTTTATTCGTCTTATCATTTATTCATTCAGAGAAGGACTAGTTTGGTGTTCTGGTATGTAACGTTTGCCAGGTAATAAAAAAAAACACATTAACACGAGTAGCACCTTAGTTTTATGTTCTTTCCATACAAAAGAAAACTTGCCAATTCACTTTCAAGTCTCACCTTATTTTCTGTCAATTAGGAAACTGAAACTGAGAACTAGAAACTGACATGAAAATCAATCATGACAACTGACTGCCATGATTTATTTATTTATTCACTTATTTATTTTATCAATTCTTGTGTGATATCAGTTTATATGAGGACGTCTATGGCTGGGTGGGGGACGGAAAAGATCATGTTAATTTTTTAGATGATGAAAGACATAGAAAATAATAATTTGAAAAAATGATCACAAAAAAACAGCATTCAAACCGGGTGTTTACCTCTGCCAGCTCTGAGAGCTACGTACCTCTTGAGAGCTCATGTTTTCATCACCCAACTTCTCACAGGTATTACTTTCTAATTTTTATCATCTCACAGGGTTGTAGGAGTGCTGTTTGCTGAAAAGAAATTAATTTGTTGTAATACACAAGGAAAATCAATACATGAACTACATATTTGTACACAAATTCCATGGAGACGTGAGGCATTCGATTATGCTAACTGTCAAGCTGTTAAAATCTAATTTTTTCTCATGTCCTCGTTGATGCAAGACAGAGGTACAAAACAATTTCTGCTGCCAATGCATCAGCGAGCTGACTAACAGATTGTGTTTATTACAAGTTAAGTTGCAAGGTTGGTAGTAGAGCATAGAACATAGAACACGTCCCTAGTAATGACAAGTGTTTCCTTTATTTTATTTTTTTAACATTTTATAAAGTGAAGTGCATTTTCATTACATATGAGTGTAGCTGTTCTACATTAATGCAAAACATCATTTCTGCTTAACATGAAACAGCTTTTAAATTGGCAGTCCTTTCAATCAGTTATCACAACTATTGCATTATGATCAGATATACAGCATAACTGTCCAACCAGTATAGGCATGGTTGACAAAGTTGGTCTCATATTTTTCTGTGAGCTAGTCGTCCTTGTTGATGACATCAAAGACTCTAATCTTTGCTGTCTTCCTTTGAGCTTCAGGCTTATTCAACTGCACAAGTCTTTATGGAATTGTCCAAGAACAGTCTGCTTCCCGTTCATTTATTAACACATTTACACAAATCTATACTAATCTGTACAAGGTTGTCAGAATAATGTGATTTTGTTTTAGCAGCATCATCACCCCAAATCCATAGTTTTCAGTGTTAAGGCACACCAAAGGTCAAGCCCAAATCTCAAGGCACACCTGGACCAGGTGTAGTCATAATTATGCAGAATATAATACATTTGACCATTACCCAATTGAGCTGAAGGCTGAATTACCCAAGATGGTCCAAATCTAGGCTACAGCTATAGTGATTGAAGGGCACATTGATTATGATGAATTATGAAGACCTGCTCACACCAGTTGTTCATCTATCCACAATGTTAGCAATTTATGTTGTTAATATTTATATCTAAACTAACTAACTTCAGTTAAGTCAACCTGGCATTAGTTAGCAGAAACATCTAACATTAACAAAATAACATTACTGGCACAGACATATGTTTTTATTATGGCATTACAGGTGGATTTGCTTTGGCCTGCTTAGCTGCAAGTTATTCTACTACATGTCAGCATGTATCTGAAATCCTAACATTCCCATAAGTATTTGTTCTTTGAAAA
This sequence comes from Beryx splendens, assembly GCA_900312565.1. Classification (NCBI taxonomy): domain Eukaryota; kingdom Metazoa; phylum Chordata; class Actinopteri; order Beryciformes; family Berycidae; genus Beryx; species Beryx splendens. The sequence goes on along the minus strand of OMOV01055330.1, from coordinate 8,516 downwards.
ATACTGCATCTTAAGTGGGCAGATTTTCATCAATACATTCACATCTGTCAGTTTTCAATTCAAACTACAGATGTTAACAAACCTTTTCACGGCTTAAAAATGCATCACATCCATCTGAGGTTGTTACCCTGTCATTTAACCTGACAATTTAAAAAGTCATCCAACTGAATGTTTTTGGTTCAGGCTTTTAGAGATGATGAATCGGATGATGCTTTAGGTTTTTATTGCCATCTGTCAAAGGCAAGCCAGCAGGAAGCCTTGAGGGCAAAGGAGGAGAGCTTTCAAACTGGCTGGAGTTTATTGAGCTGCGGAGGTGAAGAGGGAGAAGGAGCTTGAGAGGAGGATTTTTTTTATTTTATTAATAATTTATTCTTAATTTGGTTAATAATGTAGTAGTATTGACTTATTATTGAACAGTGCGCAGGGCAGACGCTTGCTGACAGGGGAGCTTGGACCCAGGTTCTACAGTTGAATGGAGATTTACCTCATTGAACATACTAAGTTTTTCATACTCTTAAAGCCATTTTGATCTATGAATGCTTGAAATTTGTTTTTTAGACACATATACATAGTGAAGTTGATGCCTATATATGAATTTCTTCCCAAAGCCTTTGCCTTTCCATCACGGCAAAGGGCGGCTGCTTTAAAGAATCTAAAATATAAGTTTGATTTGTTTAACATTTTTTGGTCACTGCATAATTCCATTTGTTATTTCATAGTTTTGAGTCTTTACTATTATTCAAAAATGTGAAAAATAGTAAAAGTAAAGAAAAATGCTTGTGTCCAAACTTTTGACCGGTAGTGTATGGTAACAGATAATTTTATTTATTGCATCCGAGCCATTGTTGTACATTAGCGAGATCAGCAAGAAACAATAGAGGCCTTTCTACATTCGCTCCTGAGCAGAGCCCGCCTTTGATATAGACAGAAAGAGAAAAAATCTGTATTTTGAAGTAGTGGCTGTGTGGCTGAGTGTGCGTGTGTGTGAGGAGCAAAAGAATGAGCGATGTAGATGAGCTCATTTCTGAGATATTGCAATTTATGCCCCTCAGAAATAGAATTAAAAAAAACATGAAAATGTTTGACTAGCATGGAAATGATTGGAATGTGCTCAGAGGATAGATGACAGTAGGGTAGATAGTTTAGAGGACTGGAGGTCGGCTCGTTGCTTTGTTATTGTCACAGATGACTCTTTCAAAGCCTCGGGGTGAATGAATAAGTATGCTGGTCATCTGGAGCGACAGCGATTTGCCAAAGGCTGGGTTATTTGGAATGGACACAGGTGGCATCCGGAGAAGGGCTCATATGGATAAACACTCGTGATGGGACTGACGTGTCTGGGAGCACTGAAATACATGGAAAGGGAGGTCAGAAGAGGCTCTGTGAGTTAGGTTTGTCACCCATGTCTGTGGACCTTTAACTAATGTATGCATAAAGAATGGTCTCTGGTTTGTACCACATTTGTAATATCTGGATAACATCTTGATAACATCTACATGGCAAATTGATTAAAACTGATTCAGTGCTAATGCCAGCATTAATACGATGCTCACGTAACACTTGAAATTTTAGCAGTTGAACAGTGTGCACATTTCTTGAGTGAACCCTTGAGAATTAGAAGTCCTTCTGGCAATTGTCATTAACTGAAAACATCAACTGAAAAATATGCATCATGACTAGAATTGAAAATGTGTTACAAGGCTGTTTTTCAAAAGAGTTTAAGAAATTTGAAAAAAAAACAGCTCCATTGTTACAAGGCATCATTTTAATTATGATTTTTAAAAATATTTCCTGTCAATAAATTGACACATTGTTCCACTAAGTATTAAGTATTGCATGTAGGCCTACATGTAATGAAGACTCGACATGGGGACTCAATCAGTTCATGAATGTGAAGTATTGTAGCTGTCCTGATTCAATTTCTGACAGTTTACCTGATAATTTGTAAACTTTAACATCATTCGCTTGGCTGCTCTAGATGATGTTGCTCCTCTTAAATCCAAATGAAAACATAAAATCAAAAGCTTTCCATGGTTCAATGAGCAGACTCGTGCTATTAAGAGAGTGGAGGAAAGCGTAAGGTAAATGGGAGAGTAGTAAACTTGTTGTTTTTCATGTACGTATGAAGGAATTGTCAGAGTTTTACATTGCACTCGTTTATCTGATCTTATTGCTGAGAGCAACAATAACCCTAGAGCGTTATTCAAGGCCACTGACTGAGCGGTAAGATTGATCACTCTCAACAGGAAAGTGAAAAGGGTCTTGATCTTCTTTACAGAGAAGATTGAGAAGATTAGAAATCAGATTGCACCACCTGACCTTTGCACCACCATGGCAAATATTTTAGATTATGTTGTGTACAAACAATTAATTGATTATTTAAGTATTTAAGTTGTAACAATCCAGGTTGTAACAAGTCCAGTCCAGTCCGGTTTCAAACATAGGACAGGGACTGAAATACTGAGACACAAATGATCTGCTTTTAGCAGCAGATGCTGGTGAATGTTCAGTTCTAGTCCTACTTGAGCTTACTACTGCTTTTTGATCCTGTTGATCATCTAAGAGACTATGTAGGAATGTCAGACATTGCTCTTAATTGGTTTACATTGTATCTCCCTGACAAGCAGTTCTCTGTTGCTATGTGTAATTCTATATCTTCTGCTGCAAGATTAAAATTTAAGTTATAGAGCACCTCAAGGTGCCATCCTGGGTCCGATTCTCTTTTCTATCTACATGCTTTCTCTAGCTCATTTAATTTGTAGACATAACATTTCCTTTCATTGTTATGCTTACGATGCACAGCTGTAATTGTGTGTAAATCCTACTGACACCAGTAGCCTTGACACTCTTAAAGACTATCTGTCAGATCATAGTTGTTGGATGTCTCAACATTTTCTGCAGCTTCTATAATTGAAGATGATCTTGGAAACCTAACAACCAACATCAAACCAGCTGCAAGAAATGCTGAGAAGCAAATCCAAACAATTGTTTGGTATTTCTTCTATCAGTTAAGAATTATCTATAAAATTTTAAAATTTTAAGATAATTTCTTTCTACTGCTGACATGGAGAAAGTCATACATGCCTTAATTTAATCTCAGATTGACTACTGTAAATCCCTGTATTCTTGCCTCAACCTGAAAGGTTTATCTTGTCTGCTCCAGCATGCACTTCAGGCCTGTTATCTACATGTGCAGAAGTGCAGTCTTAGATCAGCAGGCAAAACTCTTCTGACTGTCCCAAAGGCCAGATTAAACACTAAAGGTTATCGAGTCTTAGCAGTCATCTAAACTTTGTAACAATCTGCCTGAAGAAATACATTAATCGAACTTTATCTTCTTTCAATTAATACTATTATGTTATTGTTACTCTTCTTCTTATCTCTTATCTTTCCATGTGTATGTGTTATGTATGTCTATGTATGTCCTATTTATGTATGTGTTGTTATTCTTTAAATTGTGAAGCACTTCAAGCAAACAAATAGAAATAGTTTATTATTATTATTATTATTATTATTATTATTGTTGTTGTAGGCAGCTATAAACAATCTGCATCTATCTTCATAGGATGAAAGAAGGAAGGAAAATGAAGAAGCAGGCAACGGTGGGAGGCAGACAGAGTAAGTGCAACTGCAGGGGAGAGGCTGAAAGTCTGAGGGTGTCAGTCAGGACACAAGCGATGGGAAATTAAATTCCATAAAGGGTTCTGATTCAGTCCAGGTGTTGTATGACAATTTCAAATTTCAGAAATGCTACTGAAAAAAATAAAGGAAATATAGCAGTCAACAAAATGCACTTGAATTACTACAGAAAGACTGTGAGATGAAAAACTGTTGATAAAGATATAATAAGATTCATAGCTTTACAGCCAGTCCCTAAAATTGATAATGTTGTAGCAGTAAATGTTTAAAGAACTGTTATGTAGATTTAGCTGACGCAAAATGGGAGGAGATGAAAAAGATTGGGACAGAAAAGGAGGTGGACACCGAATGGATAGAAAGCAGGTAAAGACAGAATTAAAAGAGGTGTAGGAGAAACAAGTGAACATACTGTCCCCCACAAATGATGCAGTCCTCCAATCGGACCAGTTGTGGTCTGAGAGACTCACATTTGAGTTAAAAAGTGTGACCTTTAATCATAGCACCCTCCTCAGTCCAGTCAGTGTAATTTGTAAGGATTACCAGATGTGTGTGGCAAGTTTTATTTTCAAATTTAAAGATTTTAACCTTTAAAGTCCCCATGAAACGAAATCCAATTAGTTGTACTTTCTGGTGACCTCACACTGCACCAATAGGTATAAATAAAAATTATACAACCAATAAAACCTCACATATTTTTAAACAATGCCACCCCTCCAGCTGTCCCATCAAATACAGCTGCCTTGCTCTCTCTCTGAATGATATTCCATTGGTTTAGACTTTTGAATGATCCCTCACTGTGTTATGTCCCGCCTCAACATCCTGTTTCAACAGGAAATACATCAAATCAAGGAAGTGAAGATTCTGTTTCATGGGGTCTTTAATTATATTCCCCCATCAGGCGATTCAGTGTTCAGATTTAGACACCAGTGCACAGAGCCAAAATGCGTCATCCCTCCAAGTCTCAAAATCGGACCAGTGGTGTCTTGAGATACCACATTTGAATTACAAATTTTGACCTTTAATCACCACCATTATGGAAGTCGGTAGATTTTTTTTTAAAAGAGTGACAGAGTGTGAAGATCATACCTCCATATTCTGTCAAAATCAGTGTCTCAGGTAGCACCTGAAATATCATGTTTGATGGATGGATGGATGGACACAGCCCAATCCATCGTTACGCTCGCTTAACTGCTTCTTTAAATCTATATTTTCTCCCAGTTGCTAGTGTAGGTGCCACATTTCCTACTGCTGTGTCTGTACATTCTGCTAGCATTAAGCCGTGTTACTTAGGCCAGAGGGATGGACCTTCTTTCCCACAAAGAGCTACAACTGCCAAATGTTAGACTCCATGCCAATACCTGATGCATCTCGTATACCGCCAATGGTCACATCAGAAAGCACATCAGCTTGAACAGCAATTGCCTGGTAATGTGTTTGATCCAATTTGTCCAGGGGAAGTTGACTGAGCACACGCGCTACTTTTCAGCAAGGCCCTTCCTTACAGCCGCACAGTTTCAAACATTCATGCTTGAGTGCTGCCCCACATGTTGACCTCTTACGCACTCTAAACCTCTTATCACATCCTGCCTAGACTCCGCAATTTGCTCTTTGTCTGAAAAATTTTGCATAACATCTTTCTAAACATCTACAAGCTACTCCGGTATTGTTAGAATTGCCTCTTTATCCATCTTGAATCTTTTGTCTGACAGTTTTTACCGTAACAAAAGCAACACTTTTTGACTTGAGGGGTGTTATACTTTGGCTGTGCTTCAATTTTGCAAGCAGCTTTTTTTTATTAAAACCAATCATGAGCTCAGAACCTTGACCATTTGTAAATTTGCCATCACCATTCACATCTTTAGCAAAGTTTTCACCATCTTTCCTTTCCTTTGATGTGTGGCAAAGAAATTTCAGCTTTGAATATTGAAGTAGACGCAGTAAAGTAAAGCAATAGTCAACTGTCTATAGTCAATAGTCTATCCAGCGCTCTACTACAATCAATAACTCCATAACCTTTGCATTCATATTAATCCTGGCATCACCATCATAGACTTTCTAATTTTCTGAAGAAATGATAAATCAATCATTTACACTCATTATCACAGGACTCTATAATGACGGATGACTAATAATTGTATCTAATAATTGGATTGTATTAATGGAAAATGACCTTCTCACGCACCCTTTCTCTCTCTCTTAGATAACCTGCATATGAATCACCAAGGAGTTCAGCTCAAACTTAGAAGCTCATGCATGTAGGGAGCATACACTGTGAATTAATTTTCAACATTCCTGACAGTAAATCCTACATCCTCAAAGGGCCATCTAGCCTGTGTTGCAGAGACCCAAGGCTGTCCCGTAGATAAACAGTTCCACAGATAGGTGCCTGCAGGCCTGGATAATGCCACTGCCGATTAAAATCCTTGACTCAAATCCCCGGCCCTGTTTGAAGTTGCAGGCCCTCTCACTGTGCTAGCATTTTCTCTGGGTTGCAGGTGTCTGGTCATGATACCGCCTTAGGAACATGAACACAGATAATATGAACTATTACCCGTGTTTTGATTGAACTGTCAGGTTCAGCGCTTTTTTTTTTGTTTTTTTACAAACCTGACAGTTATGTGTTTCTTTCAGTTGCTTTTTTCTGCTCCGACAATAGACTCTTTCTGTAATAGCCTCAGGAATATAATAACAACAAGGCGGTTTCCTGCGTCCTCTATTATCTGCTCATTATGAAAACATGATTCAGAAGGCTTACTCTACCTCTATAGTGCTAATGTCTGTCTTTTGTGTGTAACCCCTGAGAAACAGCTCAGGTTGAACTGTTTTATGGATGATAACTGCCTTGCCTTGCTTTAGTTATGCTGTGAATAGTGTAATCACGAATTGTTGAGTTAGAATAGTGTCTTTTTATAAATGAATCTTTACGGGGAGAGAAAAGCACACCGTAAACATCGTATCACTCACCGGCATTGTGACCACTGGCATTGTGACCGCTGTCGTTAATGGGAACTCAAGATGACAGCTCGGCACTACACATAAAGATAAACGGGGTAACACCTGATGCAAAGTGATCTTGCTGAAGAAGGAAGAGGGGTTCGTTTCACAAGACCGTACACATTCGTTTTAAAGCCAGACGTTAATTTCGAAGCTAAGCCTGAGGGAAAAAATTATCAGCATTTTCCACATTCAGCTGGTTTGTGCTGCTGAGGCCATTAGAGGAGATCAAACAGACGGTTTTCTCATGGCGGAGCTTTGATATGCTCTAAAGTCCTTCCTTGGGACCCATAACATGTCAGATAGTGCTGATAGATCGGAAGAGCACACGTCTGA
>OMOV01055298.1:0-10563 GCA_900312565.1 Beryx splendens | reverse complement strand
CCCACCCCCGTAACCCCAATCCCACCTTACCCTGCCACCACCCCACTCAAGGGAAAACCAAGATTGCGTCTTGTTTGCAAATTTCTTACTAGTGCTTTGGTATTCAGCACTAGCATGTAGTTGAACCACGTCTGCCTACCTACATCGGATTTTCTCTTCAAATACCTCTGCGAGTCAACGTGATGTAAAATGACTGTTATTTCGAAATATTTCCAAATTGATTTGGAACCGATCTCCAAACCAAAGGGGATTTGAAATTAAATGGGTCCAAGCATGACCCACTTGTGGACAGGAATGATCCCCGCTCCTCTGAAGCCGGGGCTTATTGGGGAGGATTTAGCATTTTTAAAGGCATTACAACAAACTCCTGATCCAACTGGGTAAGACTCCCAGGTCTGCCAAATGTTGTTGCTCACGTCATGATTTGATAACAAAGACCTAGAGTCAAAAGGTTGCGTGTGCTTAAGATTAAAAATAGCATGGGAGCACTATGAGCAGAGTGCAGTTTTTTTTGCCTTTAATCCTCCAAAAGCATAGCACAGCTAACAGCCATAACTGAGAGATACCACTACTGCCCAGTGTTTGACTTCACAGCTGGCTGTTTTAACATGAACCAGTTTTCATTGCCTTTATCATAATAACAATGCAGACCAATAGTTTGACCGATATTTTGTTGATATATCAGGCCTATATAGGCCTTTTATTAAGAATCATTCATGTCAGTGTCCTCTGCTTCTGATATGGGGTGAACATGGTCAAATTTGAAGATATTCAATATTAATACAAAATATCGGCTATCAGCAGCTTCAAACTGAAAATACTGGTATCAGTAGGGGGGAGCGGGGCAAGTTGTCACGTGGGTAAATTGTCTCAGTGGCTTTATTTCTCAAACTAAGCCAAAAGCCCAATTACAAAAATGTTTACTTTCTTAATAAGAGGGTACCTATATTAAATGCATCAGTCTAAGTCAAAACACTCAAAGCACACAATTTGTATACCTGAAAGTAAATAATGAAAATCTCTGTTTTTCTTCTCATTTTTTTCTTATAAATGAAATTGAAATAATTATACATTGTAACACATAAAAGCAAGGGTCAGCTATAACCTGATAATACATTTGAATGGTTTAGTGATGCTCTGTGCTCAGAGAAGGGACCTTTGTCAGGAAAGCCTGGTTGGGGCATGCTGTCACATTGATTTTGGGGCATGTTGTTTTAACTATACAATTTCTTTGTTTGATTAGAAATAGCTTTACATTCATTCTTTTCTTAATAAATTAGACTTTGGTACTTGCACCCACAAACCTTTGGCCTGTGTAGCAAGTGGTCTCTCTGCTGGTCCAGACTCACATACAGTCACAGATGCAGATTACTGTTTTTTGTGGCTAAGAAATGATTTTGCACAATAAAACATCAAATTAAATGTGTATATATTACATGTACGTTAATATGTCATACTGTCAGAAATTGTATCAGAATTTGTGTTTGTCTACATCCCAGGATTGGTGAGGGAGGGGTAATTTCACCTGGTGTGTGGTGGGTGTCAACTTCTGAGATGAAGTATGTTGTTTTCAATACAAGAGTATGTTTTTCATGTTATTATTGTATATATAGTTTAGAAGAAATGGAATTGTGTGCAGACTGTGCACAAACACAGCACTGTGACAACATGCCCTGACCGTGTTATTTCATCAGTAGTAACTTTGTCTTCCAGTAAATTATTCAAAGATGATATATCGTGTCTCAGTAGTATGGCACTGCTGAGCAATAAACCAATGAGTAAAAAGTGTGACAACATGCCCTGCTCTCCCCTGCTGACGTTCTGAAACTCACGTGTAACCTCACTGTGAATACATGTACACAAAATACACTCGAGCCATCTGTGTCCCATTCAGGATTTGTATGCACAGCGGTGGGATAAAACGATTACTCTCCTCCTCCTGCTTGTGTGCACGAAACTCTTTCACATTTGTCTGCGCTCAATCATCTCTTCCCCTTTCAGAAGAGATCATTGACATTTGGACCCTGTGGGCTCTCAGAAACGATCTCCTCTCCCACTGTAGATAACCATGGGTGGAGAGGAGCCATAAGCAGTGTTCTTTAAACGAAACTGACACGCGACACACAATGCTTAATCAATAAGCCGAGACAAAGCTCTCTGGCACAAAGATTGACGGAAGGGGAGAGGAAAAACGATCCGCCATCGATCCCCAAACTCTTTGTCGTCTCGTTGTTTTACTCTGCCTTTCTTTTCTATCTTTCTGCATCTGCTCCCCGTCTCACCCTGCACTCCATGGTTGGCACAGAGACAGACAATATCAAAATATGCCATGTAGCTCTGTCTAAATCTCACAAACAGCTTTGATATGATAATAACATGAATGTGACAATGTGATACAGGCATGCCTTCGGACAGAGAGCTACTGTACTTGACATGACTGTCAGAGGCAAAGTTCACTAGGTCTAGTCTAACTAGAAATGTATTAAATTGAAATGCCAGAATTAATCTCAGAATTCAAAAGTAAATATGTAACCATGCAAACTTCACTTTAAGTAGTTTCTTAATTGTCAAATAAAAATCCTTATATTGTGTCTCATTTACCTGTATTTCAATATGTGAAAAAGCTGAAATAAAGGGTCACAACTAAATGCTTTTTTCACAACTATAATTTCCCATTTGGCAGACGCTTTTATGCAAAACGACATACACATGAGATTTTAATACAACACAAGCAAGGATCTAGCCAATGTTAAATTGTTAGTATGGTTAGTATATATTAGTATACTATACGTGGGCCACAGTGGTGTGGACAGCTCGTTGCATTTTTTATGTGCAATTTGGCTGTCTCAACAGAACTGAATAGACCATCGAACAATGCCAAAAAAAGACCTGAAGTGATATTTGTTTTGAGAAATTAAAATTTTTGTACTAATAAGGAATAACAGTTTCTATTTACAAGTTGCTCAGAATGTTGTAATATTCTCATAAACAACACTTCAGTGTTTTTATATTTGAGACCATTTGGCCAGTCAGCATTGGTTAGCTATAATGCTAGGGAAGATGCGTCAGAAAATCCACAAACTATTAAAACTGTCAGTAAGTGCCATGCAAGCTATGGTACTCTGCGATGTTGGGACTGAGTTAACTCCCAAACCATCAAAACATTAGGGTCTCATAGCTGCATATTCACGTGAATTGACATTTTAGCTAGGTAGCCCCATTCACTCCTAGTCAATATTTACTCAGTTACTGTGCCTGGGGTGCGCCCATAATCCAGCAGTAACATTGCAAGAATACAGAGTGGAGAATCTCCTGTACATTTTAGAAAATCTCTGGTGTCTGGTGAGCTCAACATCACTGTCCTGGAAACTGATTTGCACACACGCATGCAGTTAATGAACCTAGTAGATGCTACTGTTAGTGGCTACTAGTCGCATGTTAACTTTGACATTGGTTGTGTTGCTAAATTAGCAAGCTGAAAAAGAAGTAGAGACAAGGACTAAATACAAGACAGTTGGCTGTGTCACAGTAGCCTAAATTTGGAAACAAATCCACCTCGACAGTTGCCTGGTCCTAACCAGACTCTTTGACCTAAAGAGTCTGGTTTATTCAGTGTTGCCTACAGCAATCGCATCACTATTGAAGAGACTGGTGTTGTTGTGATTGGAGCATTTCTAATGCAAATGTTGCAACTGTTGAGACTGTGTGAGCAGAAATAGAAAATAAATGGCACGTTACAACATGTAAAAAATATTTTTAAAGGTGACATAGACCAGGACAACTGTGTCAACTGCTTGGTCCAAACAATGGGCATCAGTGTACACTGGCCCTGTATGTCAGGTAAATTCCAGTTGCTTAGCAACTTAATGATGCTGCCTATAGCCTCATTTGAGTGACATACCTGGCATGCAATAAAACCTCATTCTCAAAGCAAATTAGGAAAAAAAATCTGGCTATTCACTTTTACTTAACATTAATGAACTGATCTTAACTGACAATCTTTTTCAGCCTAGTATATTGATACATTTACACATAGTTTTCCAATGAACCTCCATTATGGAGCGTGACATGGTTGATAGATTTGTGACAAATTAGAGTGTCAGAAATCTATCAATCTATCAGTCTATCAGTGGTTGTCAATGTGGGGTCCAGGGACTACCAGGGCTCCTTGAGGGGGCCCCCAGCAAATTGATGAATTGTTAAACTTCACCATTACTTAATTTACAACACAAGTTAACACAAGTAGAGAATGTAGAAGAATGACTATTTTGATCATAGTTTCACTGTTATCTCTCTACCTGCAACACAGATAGTCATGGAAGTCTGGACAAAATCATATCGAACGATAAAAAGATTTGGGAGAGACATAATCTCATCAAATGAGGGTCTGTGGCCCTAATGTGGACTAAATTAGGTCCTTGATATGAAAAAGGTTGAAAATCATTGCTCTATATTGCTTAATTAACCCCATAATTATTTAGTACACAGATAATGTGTGATATAAAAAGAAATACGTATTCTCTCAAATCAAAGTTGTTTTTTTTCCTCGACTAAGTGAACTAGTGCGAGTATGAGTGTGTGTCCTGGGTGACACTGTTAGTATTTGGCTTGCCGGAGTGAATTAACATTGCTGCGTAATCACTCTGCATTATGGACTAACTCAATAGCTTGACACCGCAGGTCAGTGGTTTGTCAAGCTGCCTCTGTCGATATGTGGTTCACCCACACACACAGCTGATACCTGCAAATTGTGTTGCGCGGAACTGTGACCACACACACACACGCACACACACACACACACACACACAAACACACACATCAGGCATACACAGCTGCAGATACAAGCACATATGTAGAGCTATAAACATTTGCACACACACACATAAATGTACACTCTTGTTTTCACACACCACAGCTCCCTAAGGGCAGGCATGACTTATATACTCTGAGGCGGTGAAGATAAAACTGTGATGTGATCAATAGCACTTTGGTGGCAAACACTCCCTGTCCCTCCGCCCTTAGGATATATACTGTTGGAGGGCAATAAAAATAGTAATGGAGTCAACCCCTCTTTCAGCTTATCTTTACTACTATCACTCTCCCTCAATTGCCCTTGCCTAGGTTTCAAATCTCCATCTCTCCCTTTCCACAGAGGAACAACTTTTCTTAGCAAAGCAATTTCCATTGTCAAAGAGAAAGAGAACCGAGTGTATGTAACAGCGCAGCTTGTGATTATAGATGTGTCAGCATGTACAGTGTATGGTTAGATAGTGGAAATGTTAGATGGGATTGAAAGAGATCCTTGCGAGGAGATTTGGTTGGCCGGCAGAGAGAGACGCCACAACAAGATGAGCTCCTGCAATTTACTTAAACTTTTTGATAGAGGAAGTAGTCGTGTTAAATATTGGTTAATTACTTATCTGGTTTAGTGAAGTTAGCTAGACAGAGTGGAGGCTGCAGGGAGGGGGAGAGATTCACTCACATGTGGACCCTTAACTGAGGATGGGCAAGACTAATACAAAACCAGCAGTGCAAGAATCAAATGACACCTCCCACTCCCTCCAATTAACTTAATTAAACCATGAGAAATTAACCAATATTTAACATTACTGCATAAATAATGCAAAACCAACAGTGCGATCAAACTTTAGATTTTAAGAAATTTCAGATTTTAAAATTTAATTCACAAAATCAGGAAATGTGCAGATTGACCGGTAAATCTATACACTGACATTTATGTATATGATGGTATGATGGTATCTAAATGCTTGAGATAAAGGGTTATATAAATAACCCTAGACTCAGCAGATATTATCTGCTCATGAAATCATATAATTCAGGGTGGGCAGTCACTACCAACTTTTCTGATACCAAATTTCCTTTGTTTACAATGGACGGCAGAATCAAGACACCTCTATTTTCATCCAGTTGAGCAGCAGAGAAAAGAATGACAATGATGCCAGGCACTTTACTGCTCGGAGGACATCAAAGTAGGATCATTTTCAACTCAGAATGCACCAGGCACTTCCTAAAAAAAATTTAAGGTGCCCCAAGCAGATAAAAACGAGGCTCCTGGTGCACAAAAGCTGAACAAAACTCATTGAAACTCATTGAAAACAATTTTAAAAAGGCACCTCCCTCTGCTAAAAGCATGTCCTGTCTGATCAAGGCCTAACAGTCTGCCATGATGACACCCTAGACACCAATAAACCAATATACTTCCCCAGCACTGGAAAAGTATTGGCCGAATCAAATGAAAAAAACCTAACCAACTTTGAAAGAATATTTCCTCTGGTGAGAGATGTGATGCAGAGAGAGGTCACAAAGGACTACTGACACCAATGTGGCCACACAGCACTCAGAGGAGGAGGAAGACAGAAGAGTCTTAGAACCAGCGGGACAACAACACCCTCAAAGCCCTGATGGTGTGGCAGCAAAGAGAGAAAGGAGCCTCACCAACCAGGTACAACTGATGATGGAACTACTCCAGGACATAAGAGGAGCCTGCCTATCTCCTCTCCATCACTCCAGTCACCAGGTTCATCCACCAGATAACGGCCCGCTGCCTCTCATGAACCCTGTCAGGGTCCTTCAGTCTCAGTCTCCACTATCTCTGCCTCCCCAGCTAGTGAGCCCAGCAGAGACCCCAGTGGTTACAGACCCCCGTCTTGCTGTGCTACCATCCAGCTCTCAAGCTTCCCCTAACAGCAAGCTTTGCAATGCTGACTCAGCCACTCCAGATGCCCAAATAGTCCTTCTCATGGACTCTCATGGAAATAAACTGACTTTTCCCAGGACAACAAGAAGTCACCTACAGATGGTACTGAAATACAAGCCATGCACTTGGACGTCTAAAGGTAGAGCCACTCAACAGTTCCCAGTGTATGAGGCACAAATGTCCCCACCCTGCAGCGAGACACAGCCAAGGCAATCACCACGATGGCAGGGCCAGCATCAAATTCCCTGACACCTGGGTCGTTATCTCAACCCTAATCCCATGTAGAGACACGCAACCTCATGTCCTTCATGACATTAATATGGAGATAAAAAGGAACTTTTCTACTCAAATGTCCACCTAGACCATCATATTATAGGCCCGTGGAAGCTATATTATGGACTCCATCTAAGAAAGAGCAGCATCAGAACTTTTACTAAGATCTTGAAAGACGCAGCCCTTGGTCAGAACCTCAGACACTATAGGCACAGCTACTCTGGCTAGAGACCTCCATTTCCTCCTAGAATCTACCTGAACCCTTGACCTGCTCCTCCTCCTCTCCCTCCTCTACACAGCCAACATTCATGGGGGACTGTTGCCTTGTTATTGAATAGTTAAGTCTTGGTATTTCGTTAGTGCCCCGCAAAAGCCTCATACCTCCAGGAAATCAGCTTTTTTCAAAATTGGGAAAAACTGCATTCTGACATTTCACTATTTTATTTGACTTGGTCATGAAACCCTTTCTACATATTATGGGTTATTCTACAGTAAAAAAAAAAAAAAAAAAGTATTAATTGCTGATAAAATGCTTGCAAAACACAATTTGTAACCTACAGTGGAAGAGTTACATTACATAACACAATCCATCTGGAGACATAACACAATCCATCTGGAGACTATCCCTGCATGCATGGTGGGAGGCAGGGAAACACCATGGACAGGTTGAACCCAGGACCTTCCACTGTGAGGTGGCAGTACTGAGCCACTGTGCCACCTCCGCTAGTCATCACATAGATACATATATAACTGTTAAACTTAAACTTTTAAACATATACATTGTGGATAACTTCTCCCATTTGGATTAGTTTGATTTTTCCCATTTGGTGACTGTTGGTCATCTATCTTGTGATGGTCTGTGTGCTGTAGTGACTGTGTTGGACAGTGCATTATACCAGGAGAGTTGCTCTGCAAGGCTACATGTGTCATTCTGACACTTGGTCAATGTCACATTACTCCATCTTACCCAGTGACAGGTGTGTGTGTATGCTTCTATTGTGTGTGTGTATCTAAGAGTGTGCACTCATTGTCTACCTGGATGCAGACGTGTGTATGTGTATTGTGCACATATAGATTTCTTTGTGTGTAATGTATGCATTTCAATGCATACATTTGACAATGGAACATGCATTCCGGATCAGATGTTTAGCCCCGCAACAGCAGGTGCTCTAAGGCCTTGTTCAGACTGCCAGCCCAAATCTGATTTTTAGCATATCCAGATTGTATCCTGATTGATTTTTATCAAGTCTGAACAGCAAAAAACCACATGGAATTTTGCAAATCAGATCCAAACCGCATTTGGAGGTGGTTTGAAATGTGATTCCAATCGGATTTCTACAGATGCGTCTCAGTCTGGACGCTCTGGTCGCTCAAATCGGATTTCAAAGTGTCTTTTGCGTCAATCGCAATGCGACACATAACGACGACATCAAATCCAGAGTGACGGAAGTGCAGCACAGATGCTGTGCAGCAGAGAGAGCGGTAGCAAAGAAAGAACTTACTTTTGGTGGAATGGACATGGAGGACAATACGGAGAACAACAGTGCATGGACAGGCACTGAAATAAATTGCCTGCTGGCACTTTGGGAGGAGGCTTCTGTACAGGCAAAGCTGGAAGGAAGCTACCGGAGCTAGCCGGACCTAGCCGACTACCGGAGCTAGCCACCTCACCAGTGTACTGACGCCTACGTCGTTACCACAGCAACCCATGCAGATAGGTTGGTGATGTCTGGACACACAAATCCGATCTGATCACTTGCAAATAACAGTGCGGACAGTCTGTCTTTAAAGATCTGATTTGAGAAATAAATCGGATTTGCCTGCAGTCTGAACAAGGCTTAAGGATCACAATGTCGGTGAGTCGCTCTGTTCACCACTATTGGTCACGTGGGTGAAACTCTTACCTCATGGTCTGAATGTGGATTTTGATTCCTCTTAAATAGTTTCCTTTAAGGCAAGCTCATGCTTCAAGATCATCTGAGGAAACAGGATTTGTGATATTGTCTTTGACTCACTATGTTCTGTTTTTATGATGTCCTTTTGATTGATGCATGCTTTTACAGTATCACAGTCCTTCATGTGTATATAAGTATATGTGGGTTTTTAGAAATATCATCGTTCATGTGTATTTGGTATTGAAGTATGTGTGGGTATTCATGCAGAATTTATCTGTGTTGTGCAAATTTAAATGGAACTAAATAGTTGTTAGCCAATCAGATAATGGTAATATACTGGGTGTTTGGGGCATGGAATTGTAGCCACCTTGGCAAAGGCAATATGGCCAAAATGCTGGTATGCAAGCAAGCATGAAACCTTTTTTTTTGGAAAATAGATTTTTTTAATCCACATTTGCCATTTTCTGTCAGCTTTTGTAATCTGATAAATTATTATTTGCATAAAATATAAAATATTTTGAAGGAAACCTGGCTCATGTGCAATGGACGTCTCTCTTCAATGTGTTTGCAAGTGCATGTATGTGTGTATGCATGGATGTTTGCATGCCAGAGTGTGTGTGCATAGCCTTTACTTTCACATCTTTGCAATGCTGTCAAGACATGGCCCATGAGTGCCATACTGCCATAAGGTCAGAGAAAATGAGTCCACTTTTGCGCATCGAAAACCTGGTTCACTTCATCTTGACTGCTCTCTACAGGTGTGAGGAAAGCTATTATGATTTTTATGCTCCACACTCAATAGATGCTAATAGCCCTTGAGATGCATGTACTGTGAAGAGTTTGAGGCTCATTGGTTTTCTCTCTCTCTCAAACACACACACACACACACACTTTCTCTCTCCTCTTTGCAACAGCACAATAACCGGTGTGTGAACATCGCTTAAACGCTGCCAGGGTTAGATTTAGCGGGGCTTGATTCCCACCGGGGCCTTCAACACTGAAAATGTATGCACTCACAGTCCCATGTGGCACTTTGATAGGAGGATCCATTATGTAACATCATGTATATTTGGTATGGTGAGAAATATCGTTGAACTCACTCTTTCAAAACTGACATTAACTGGTCTGATTTTGTCAGGAGCCATGATGCACTTTTGTGACTAATCGCTATTTTACAGGGTTCAAAATATTGATTCTTGGTGGATATATGAAGGACATCTTGACTAGGGTGCTTCTTCCCATTAGACAACACACACTCCACCTTCATCTTCCTCCTTTGACATATACAGTATCATCTAGCGTGCATGGCAGAGCCTTGCATCTGTCCACAGCACTGCTGCTATTTAAGGCGAGCAGCACAGTGAAGTGTCGCTGTGTTCCAGTCAGTTTGAGGGGTAATGGGTGTGCTAATGATTGAGCCAATGAGGACTTTTCAAAGATGGCGCCTGTGTAATTATGATAATTATCTTTGAGGAGGGATGACAACGAGGGCAGGGCGAAAGAGTGAGAGCGAATCATGATTATCATGTAAACAGGGAGCTAGTGGTAGGCAGGCAGCATTTTAATGTGCTCACTTTCAGGTAATTTATTTGATTGCAGGCCTAAGTCTCCATCCTTTTCAGCCAGTCAAAGCAAATTCCCTGAAAGAGAGCACATTAAAATGCTGCCTGCCTACCA
>OMOV01055246.1:16444-30901 GCA_900312565.1 Beryx splendens | reverse complement strand
CTAAAACTAGAGACCATCTTGCGATGGGATCACACCAACCGCGACGCCAAGTCGGTGTGTATGGTGTGAATGTGGGCCAGGGGCGTAAAGTTGGGCGGGCCAATGGCCCCTTCCCTGCTTCCTACCCCCCTACATCCGGCCCCCTTGTTCGGACCACACCCATCTTCGAACTTGGCCTTCATTGTGATCTCAACTACACACCTGTAAAGTTTCATGACTGCATCTTGCACGGTTGTCGCTATCGTGTTGACAAAATCTGTCCACAGACAGACAGACAGACGGACATAAACACCTGGCTGACACACACACACACACAGACTCACAAGGTGAAAACAATACCAGCCACACGCTGTTGCGGCTGGTAAATAGATCAGTTAGGAGGCTGACCTTGGACTGGGCGTAGGCAGTGAAGGCTGTGACCAAAGCATCGTCATCTTCTGTGTCTGCTGATTTTATGGACACATTAATGATGTGGATTGGGTTTTCCCTCATGTTCTGTAGAGGAGAGGAGAGACATGGGTGATCACAGAGAATACAGGAATAGAAACGGCCTTCTTATTGACAGGCCAGTGACCCTTAAACACCCACAGCCATCACCTTGCAGTTCTCCTCCTCGTACAGACTGGAGTGGGCCTCCGAGAACAGTGGGCTCTCCAGGAGTGGATCTGCAAAGCTGGAGATAACCTCATCAAAGTTCCTGCGAAACAAGCATGAACACAAAGTCAGCATTCAGTGGCTGTAATTCTCACTCTCTACAGTGTTTCCCCTATAATTGTACATACCACCGGGCCTGAAAAAAATTCTAGGGGAAACACTGCTCTACATGTAGTTGTTAAATATCGCTGGGGGGGAGGGGGAATGGCAAAACTAACATGAACTGAACTGACTTACCTTTTGAAGTCCTCAAAACACTGGAAGGCCACCATGGCACCCATGCGCTGGCAAGGTGGTGACAAAGACCCCTCCAGGAAGAGCTCACTGCTCTGCCGGTGCCTTTCAAACTGGCCTGAGCCGCTCACTGGGACAGCAACCCTGTCAGGAGGAACACACAGGCAGGTCAGTCAGAGCCGGACAGGATCAGCAACTGATCACTGAAGAGAGGTTTGCTTTAGGAAAAAAACACTGAACAGCCATCAGTACAAGTATGTGTACAGGGAGCAATAAAAGCTACATCATGATGCCTGTTTTTACTTATTTAACAACAAAGCAACCAAGAATTGTCAACCTCGCATCCAATTGTAATTGTAGAGATACCTATATGTATTCCATTGAATAGGATTATGAATGGTTGTTACAGAGATCATGAGTAATTGTTACTGAGCGTTTGATTGATAGTTGCAAATCACGGATCAAAAACTGATGCTGGAGAATACAGGCTCCCCGGAGGGCAGCAATCAACAAAATGTCAGGCTTTAAGGTTTTTAAGAGGAACATGGTATTGATAAGAGATGTGCCTCTCAAAAGCTCCTTATTGCTTTAAAAGTTGAGGAAGGCAAAAAAAAAAAAAAAAAGTACATGGAAAAGCTCAATAAAAAGTGAATTAGGAAGGACTTGTTAGAGGAGTCCTTAAGCAAACGTTTCTGGTTTCACAGAAAGGGAGGAAAAAAGCAACACAGTGCATTCAGCATGCATTGCTGTGAGACATACAGACGATCAGGTGTCTGGCTGGCTGGGAGGAGCTTTACTCTACCTGTTCAGAGTAGGGCTGCTCCCTCTGAAATAAGATGATTGACAGGTGAATATTAGCAGTGGATGATCAACCTTAACCTCTACCTCTAGGCATTATGATTAGATTAAAGCACTTTATAAGATGCTCTGCACATTCACATTAATGTCCAACGGGTAAAAAACATTCTGCATTCAAAGTTAGCCATAAGCAGTTACAGCCACTATTATTGACTGCTCTGTACCTGTGCTACTATACTGAAGCTATCTGGGTTATGATTTGTCAGGGTAATGTCATAAACTAGTCAGATGAGGCGCCAAAGGAGATTTAAGAGTATTCCTTTTTATTGTTTTACGGCCTGGATTTCATGTAGAATCTGTACGATGATTGGTTTAATGGAATGCTACTGGGTCAGGTGAAGCACACTTTTCCAAAAACAGCTGTTAAAGGTCACAACAGAGAGCGGACATCACAGTCCATGATGAGTAGAGAGATTATGTGTCCGACTATAGGGAATAAATGACTCTGGTGAAATAACAATTTTTTTGGAAGAAATGGGGAAATAAAATGGAAGTATTTGGACGTAGTAATAACAATAAGTTCAAAGGATGTAAGAGATGTGTGGGGGGTCAAACGGTGTTTAATAACAAACTGGCGACATATTCATCTGTGGCCAAAGAATCTTTCCAGTGCCCGTGAAGGCAACTTGGTACCTGTTAGGGTGGGACGACGGTAACATAAATTGGAAGTCTACAGCACATGTCCCATCCTGCAACTGGTGATGCTGGAGGCTATTTAGCTCATAGGCAATGTAGCCTCTGCGCACATACACCTGAAAGGGACAGAACAAATAGTTACCAGTAGACAAACAGATAGAAACAAATTCACTTCTCAGTGTTGTCTTCACTCTCCTTACCTCCAAGGCAGCCATGCACACAACTTGATTGGAGTGATAGAAGAAATTGGGCAAGACGTCAAAAATGGAAGTCTCAGAGAGGATGAGTTTCTGCAGACAATTAAAAACAAATATTATTGATTTGATCGTCAAGTTGTTTAAAATGATCGTTCATATGAAACCTCTGCAAACGAGGCTTACCTTCAGGTTCTCTGGGCAGAACTGGTGGCCGTACAGGTCAATGGCTGACAGGAAGATGGACTCCACCTGGTTGTGCCTCAGCTCGTAGGACGGTAAATGGGAGGCTATCAAGACCTATGAAACATTCAAACATTATATTGAGACTATCAAGCAGAGACAAATCTGACTGCTCAAAAAGCAGTCCATAATTTCAGGTTGAGCTCAGGTTATCTATGATGTATTCCCTACAAGAAGTCCATACAAAGTGCATATCCTGTCTCTAATTTGCCACCGTAGCTGTGGAGTGGTTACAATATATAGATCTAACAAAATCATTTGAATTCCAAAAATGACACTCTCGGTGACAGTAAATAGCAAATCAAATCACTTTTACATTTTCTTGACAAAAATGTACATGTCTGTATCTGTTCTATCAAATTATCAAACATCAGTTTTGTAAAAAAAAACATTTTAGACAATCTATTCAAAATGGACAGCATTTGGCTAACTGAGATGCAGCCCGTCTACGGTCTTACCTGTCTGGCTCTCAAGGCTACCTTTGAGTTCTCCATCTTGCCGAGTTGTGTGAGCTCATTCAGGATGGCCATCAGCTCGTCTGCCAGGGTGGGATCCCTCCCACAAAGCTGGTCCTACACAAAGTCAAAGACAGCCCACTCTGCATCAAGACGTTTATCACAGAGACCTTGTGTAAATGTTTATGTATACATGTCAGTGTGGAGGCCGGTGGAAGCCTTACTATGAGCATGGTGACTAGGATGTTCTTCTTGGAGACTTGGGCATGAGAGAAGATATAGTCCAGCACAGGAGCCATGTTGGGCTTGTACCGCTCCCTCAGGTTGATAACACACTTGTCGTAGTGAGCTGTTTGGGAGGACATGAGCAGAATTAGATAAACTATTGCCCAACAAACCACAAAGTCTGGGAAATGCCTCATCGAGAGATTTTTCAATTGGAGTGGAAACAGCATTAACGTCACCTTGCTGAAACTCCATTTCTATTTGCAGGTAGCGCTTCAGCAGATCCAGAACCACAGACTTCATATAGCCACGGATTCCACTGCGGTACCTGGGACACATTCAATCATCTGTTAATCAATGCAACATCAACAGCATTCATATATATTGTGTATTACTGCTGGACAATCTGGTGCTGCAAAAAAATAAAATTAAAAATACTAACCTCTGCACTAGCTGCACAATACTCTGAGTGTTCATGAAGAACACCTCTCGGTCAGCCTTCCTCTGTAGAGTGGCTGCATGGCTGTCTAGAACATTGGCAATCTGAAATGAAGGAGGAGAAAAATATAATTATGTATAGTGCATTGTTAATCCCTGGGGGAAAAATAAACAAGCAGAGGAAGACACTACACTCCTGGCATGCGCACAGATACACCAAAATCAGGCGTGACCTTCATGAATTAATGTAATGTAATTAATGTAATTCAGTCCTCCTGGCCATCACATAATGCAATATGTATTCAGTGTTTCTGGTGGTTTCCATGCTGGCAAGAGTGGTTATTGACATTTAGGTACACTGATATCAAACCAAGCCCCTCCCCCAGAGCATTGCAGCCAATTCCAACCATCACTGTGCAGCACTCACCCTCTGGCTAGGGAACTGGCAGAGGACAGAGGTGATGTTGCTCGCATACTGGGCCATGACTTTACGGATGGCCTTCTCCACACCGGGGGGAATGCGTCCTGCCACACTGGTCATGATCTCCTGGAGCTCCAACAGCGGCAGGGAGGGGTCCCTCAGCGTCTTCATCAGGGTAGCCACCCACTGTTTCACCTGCACACAGACGAACATACAAACCCAAACACGCTCATATAATTGACAACGAGTGCCAGTTCAAGAATCTGCAGTGGAGGAAGGCCTGTGATGTACCTTGCTGCTGAAGTAGGGCTCTGAAAGGCAGTACCCATCCATGACTTTCACCAAGTTTTCTAGCACACTGTGGAAGACCTGGTGAAGCTTCTCTCCTACGATGGGTAGTGGCTGCTGGGGTGGCAGAGAGGCCGTATTAGGCTCCACCTAGGACAGGAGAACAAAATGGGAAAGGGAACAGTATTCATTATTTTCTGGAATGAATAAAGTGAGGCATAAAATGAATTTGCTTTCCAGCCAGAGCAGCTACTGGACTCTGCCAGCCCACAGTAAACACTTAGCAATGTCATTTTTTATACAGGGGAAACCGATCAAACCATTCTGATATGTTACTAGCCCAGGCCAAAACACATCAGAATGGCTAGGGACTTTATATAATATAAATATATACATTTCGAGGCACGATAAAGTGATCCATGTATGCACAGTAGCTTGTGATACACTCGGATTAACTTACCAGAAGGATACTGCTGGGGTCGTCCAGGTCCATGCGTGCGACCACGCAGCCAGACTCCAGGACCGCCCCAGGTCTCTTTACAAAGTGGATACACCCAGACTCCTGCACAGTTAGGGTCATCACCATCTTCATCACCTGAATCCATAACATAAACAGCAGGTCAGCAAAAACACATCAATGTTCAGCATGCCTCAAGAAGTGAATACAGTTTCACTCATTTCACCAAAGTCTGTCAAAATTCACCTCAATCTCTGCGTAGGAGTATCCTGCAGAAATATGGCCTCCATCCTCAATCATGTACTGCAGCAGTTTACCAGCAGAGGGCGATCTCAGCAGTGTGGGATCCTTCTCCTTATCAAACACACACGTCTTGTTGCCAACGGTGATGCGGTAGCTGTGGTGTCAAAACCGAAAGAAAAACAGAAATCAATAAAGCAAATTAATTGGCTACTATATATGGAGAGAGATTAGTGCCAGCAGATTTTATTTGAATTGCATGAATTTGAATTTGTCACGCTCATATTGAACCAGTTTAAAGAACGGATTAGTTGCATGAATTAATTCAGAAATGACATTTTTCAAGCTAAAATGGACTCTTGTCTAAAAACATGTATGCATGTGGCCTAGTTAGCTGGTAGCTGTTGGCTAGGTAGTGACTACTGGCTAACTAGATTGCTGGGCAGCTGAATGTTTGAAAAAAGTGACGTTACATTTCTTAAAAACAAAAAAAACATTCAATTTTCACTTGCTTTACCAAGTTGCTATGATGTTCACTAACATAAAACAAATTATATTTTCCACTCTATCACCAAGTGGGTAGAATAAGGCTTGATCGGTTGATTGGTATGGAAAATGAATGAGCTTGTCTCGCCTGTCCACTTCCTCCTTCATGTAGGTGGTGTGGCTGCTGCCGTCATAGGAGAGCAGAAGGCCGCCATCACTCAGCCTGTGGACATCGATCTCAATGTCTGAGCCGTTCATAATGATGACGTAGGTTGTTGGGGACTGGCGAGCAACCTGCAGAAAAAAACCAAGACGG
The DNA here is from genome assembly GCA_900312565.1 of Beryx splendens. Lineage (NCBI taxonomy): Eukaryota > Metazoa > Chordata > Actinopteri > Beryciformes > Berycidae > Beryx > Beryx splendens. The sequence goes on along the minus strand of OMOV01055246.1, from coordinate 24,756 downwards.
TTATTGATTAGAAAAAAAGGTAAGATGTTAAGTCAAACAGCAAATGAGTGAAGAGAAAGAGTCAGATACCTTGAGGCAGAATTTGACTCCTTCATATATAAGGTCCACATTGACAGAGTTGAGGAGACTGGCCGCAGGGAGTACCTGGCCTCTATAGATGTATAAATAAATTATGTATAAATAGTGTTTATTGAAATGAAGTCCATACATGAACAAAGAATAAAAACTGCAGCTGGACATCAGTAAGAAGAGGTGTTGTATTACTGACCTTTCAAGTGAATGTAGGAAGTCGGACATGCTCTTTCTGAAGCTGGCATCAGCAACATGTAAAGCTCCACAGACAATGCCCAGCATGGTATCTGGTCTTTCGGCCTACAGAAAGAAAAAGTGGCTCAAATGATCAAATAAAGCAAAGAATTAGTTTCTTTGCTTTTAAAAACCACAACTTCAGTGATCCTGTATCCAATCATCATCCAGCTGTGTAACGAAGCTTTGTCTCCACAGACCCCTACCTGCACTTTCTCTGCAATGAGATGATCCAGCCAGCCGGTGTCGATGTCATTGTTTCTAAAGCATTCTGTCTCTAGTAGCTTGATGAGGTATTCAACTGTGGTCCTGAAGTCGCCTCTGATGGACAGCTCCTTCATAGCCACCACCATGTTCCTGAAGCACATGGGAGATACGACGCCCATCAAACACATAAACCGTACAAAACATCTTTCTCTCGATGTGTTTTTATGTTACATGTTGATATTAAATTATTCAGCCTATATTTGTTCTCCCTGTAAAAATCAATTATCATACCATTTGAAAAATGTAAGAAAGTAATTATATTAGTGGCAAAAATACCATCGCATTAGTGTCTAGACTTTATTATATTATTGGCTGGATATTGCATTATGTTTGATTAGTTTTATTGCATTATGGGCAGTTACCACACACAGGTATTGCATTAGACAGGACACCCAACAACCACTTTAATTGCAAAAGATCTAGATATGACGGCGACATCAGAACAATAAAGAGACTTACGAAATGGCTTCCTCGCGGTTCTCGCCCCAGGAGAAACAGTGTCCAAACTGGGAGTCCGCAAACTCATGCAGACCGCCAGTGGCCCCGACGCTGAAGTAACCCCAGACGTTTTTACTGCTGCGAAAGTTCAGCTCCTGCACAGTGCCCGAACTGGGCTTGAACCCCTGTGAGTGACAAGGACAAGTCAGTGGTCCACATTAAAAATATATATGAAACAGAGTGGCATGTCTGTGATGAATGTTGACGAGACCAACGAGTCGCACCTCATCGGGGTTTTCACTGGTGATCCGAACAGCTATGACGTGCCCTCTCGGACAAGGCATGCAGTCTGGGGCCTCAAAGTTAATAGTGCTGTCGCCCCATGGAGTTTCTCCATATAACAAGCGGATGTCCTTAATTCTGTGGAGGGGGATCCCCATCGCAATCTATCACAGATGAAAACATTGAGTTAAAATAAATTGGGTCTCTACATATAGTCTCAGCTGCAGGAGACCGACTCACTCTCTTGATGAGATTTCATTCCTGTGGTGTAATTACTGCTCTGAGTGTCCAGTGATAAAGGTTTACCTGAAGCTGGGCAGCAGGCAGGTTGACGTCTCCGATCATCTCTGTGCAGGGGTGCTCCACCTGCAGCCGGGGGTTCAGCTCCAGAAAATGGAAGCTGCCATCCTCTGAGAAGAGGTACTCTACAGTTCCTGCACTCACATAGCCCACCATCTTAGCCAGCCGCACAGCATACTAGATCACAGAGAGGGGACATTTGGAAAAAATGTGAACATGACGTCAAAACCACAGCCGATGAGTTAACTGAGGTCAGCAAATAAATTATGTACATAAAAATAACTCACCCGTTCCATTTGCTCAAACGTCGAGGGAGCGGCTATAGTGGCAGGGGCCTCCTCTATGATCTTCTGGTGCCTTCTCTGGATGGAGCAGTCGCGTCCAAACAGAGAGATAGCGTTACCATACTGGTCAGCCAGGATCTGGACCTCAAGGTGCCTCGCCTGCTGGGCCAGCTGCATGATGAAGATGGGCGAGCCGGGTACCTCAGCCTGAACCTGCACTCAAAATACAAGCAAACTAAGAATTACACTAACTGCCAGCATATGTTGTGTTTGCAAAAATATACAGAATTTACACAAGAGCATTAGCTTGTAAAATGTAATCAAACAAACCTGTCTGAAGAAGCTGGGAAAGTCCTCAGAACTTTCTACCTTCCGGATACCCTTTCCACCTCCACCCTCAGAGGCCTTGATAACAACTGGATAACCGATTCTGTCAGCTCCCTTCAAAAAGAAAGCACATCATACAACTTACCCAACGATACTTATGTCCGGGGACTAATTTAAAAAAAGAGAATACCAAATGTATCGATATTGTTATGAAGACTTTGCTAGTAATGCTTACTGCCAGCCCGTCGTCCACGTCACGAACACAGCCATGTATGTAGACTTCTGGAGGAACACTGATTACATTGCCCAGTCTTTGGTCCTCCTCTCCCCAGTCCACCCTCAGACCTGGAGCACCGAGACGTGTAAGGTTACAACATGAAAGCGCTGCCAAATATTGACAAAAATTAGACTTTGTTTTGCACAGATAGGAACTTTAAAATATATGTCAGGGAGTCTAATTCCAAGTGCTGACAGTGCAACCTGTGCTAGATTATATAGCACAACTGAAATAATGAGGGGGATCTCGCATCACCTGATCCGCTCCATGGCAGGGTGGGAATGTCGGCACTCTGGGCCACGATGGACGAAGCCACCTTATCTCCGAGAGCCCACATGGCCTTACTGGACGGCCCTGACACATGAATAGCCATCGTCATCCCATCAAATCATGTGAGGCAGGTACAAACGAACCAAACCAAAATAATATGACTATACTGTGGTTTCAGACTGGATTGTACCTAAGAATGATATTCCTGCCTTGTTCAACAGCTCAGGCAATTTGGGGTTTTCTGAAGCATGGCCCCAACCGGCCCACACAGCCTGTTGATAGTGATAAACACAGACAGGTTACTGACAGGCGGAGAAGGTAAAGGAAAACAGATATAACTCATAGACCATTCAGACGAAAACTTCTTTCTCTCTGACAACGCTGGTGTGAACGTAGATAAATGGTGAGGTGTACCTGTACTGGGATTCTTTTGGCAATGTCCACTATCAGCTCTACATTGGCATAGTTGTTATTGTTGGCCCCACCGGGTACAGGCACATAATGGTCTGCCATTTTGATGTACTCTATAGGGGGGAAAAGAGCAGCACATGACACTTGTTGTTCAGGGAATCACTGCTTTCTATAGCAGCCTGGTAAAACATGAATTCACACAGCTGACTCACAGTTAACACACACAGTTTAAAGTGTTTCCCTCTCACCCTTACCTAGATGACCGCCGGGTAATAAGCAAGATAAGTATCAAGTTCATAATGACCTGCATTAGCTTTCAAGTCTTCAGGGGTTACCATGACGACGAAACGGATGGTCCTCTCATTCCGGAACATTTCGTAGGACCAGCGACGGATAGACCGCATACATTTGACTGCAGCTATGCCATTGTTAGCTATTAGCACCTGCAACAGAAAGAGAGGCGGCTGGACGAGTCTGAGAGAGGCAGAGCTGGGAAGATAAGAGTGCATTCTACCGCCGCAACGCCATTAACCACTCCAAAAGAAATGACAGAGATAAGAGTTTCAGAAATGCAGAAAAGATTATTCTTACTTTATCAATGACACGGTTGCCACCAAAGCGGGTGACAAACTCAGCAGGTGAGGCCACCGTGAAATCTCTCTGAAGATCCATTTTTCTGTGTTCTCGTCCTTTTTTCACCAAGTGAGGACCAGACATGCTAGGCCTGGAGTAGAAAACTAACGGTTAATTGACTTGCCTGTCTATGCACTGGCTGTAATCCATTCAGTACGTCTGCTGTAACCTATATTAGATCAAAACAGACATTCAAGAAACCGCAGGTCGCATATCATCCAACACAATGTCATATCCAAGCACAAGTAAACAGCAGCAGAGACTACGGTGCCTCTAGTAAACTGCCACAGACCCGTGGGAGTCAGGGACTGTGAACAGACTACATAAGTGCAACAAGGTAACAACAGCACTGAAAATCAAAAAGTCAAAGTTCAGTCTTTCTCTACAACGGGTAAGCTTATGCCTGGCCTTATCTTCAAAGTTACACCTAACCACTGCTCTACATAGAACCACCCACCAAACAGTGGAATCTGATTGACGTTACCAGAGTCTCTTACTTACAGAAGTTGGGCCATGGCTATCACTCGTGGTTAGGATGTTCACCACAGGAGAGCCAATAAAAGGTAAATGTGGTGTCAGCAAAAAAACAAACAAAAAAAACCATTCATACTGACTGTCCGCCTCAGTCCTATAAGCATTAAGGTAACATGCCTCGTGGGCTGTTTCCAGAAGCTCCAAAAGAGAGGAAAAAATAGAAATCCAAGTGAGCTTCAACAGCACTGCACTGTATGTGGACAGAGACCAGTGCCTGATGATCTGCATGCACACTCTTATTACTTTGGTTGTGAAATGACTAAATCTAAATCAAAGTCCAGCCTGTCAGCTGTATTCAGACCGCTTTATCAGATGAATTGTCCAACAGCATTTTTTTATTTATCAGGAAAACAGATCCCACAATTTTGGGGTGCAAAACATATTTCAATAGATCGTTATATTCATGACGTAATCCTTTTTACTAAATAGTGAAAAATTCATATTTTGCACCGGCTTCCACAAGTCATACTGTAATCATCCAGTCACATCTCAAATGGCTCAAGAGGTTGAAAAGTTGCGAGCTCCATTTAGTTTACAAAGCTCATCTCATCTGGTTAACTGTTACTCCAGATTCCTGCAGGACAAAAAAGGAGGATTTAAGTTATTAATGCAAAAGTAATCGAACTGAACTATTACTGACATGCAGTATTTTATTGTAGGAAAATCCTTCCGCACTGAGCCACAACAAGGCAGATTCAGGACACTGCTCACGTAGAGAGAACAAACGTGGAGCAATGTGCAACTAATTTGAATAAACTGCATATTAACGACATTTGCCAAGATATTTGTACCATGAAAATGATCTGCTGGCTCATGCCGAGTTCATTCCAAAGTCTTATCGCACTTGCACCACAAACCTCCTGAACCTTTGTTGAATTTCTGGCAAGTGTTAAGCTATGAGAGAACTCCCGTGTTGCATCAGTAGGCTATATTGTGAAGTTGGAGAGCAATATCGTCTGGGATGATATGAACTTTAGACGCAACTCTCTTATTGTGGAGTTTGTTCAGTGACCGGAGAGTGCACTCAATTGTGGAACCTTTTTTTTTTTTTGATAACTTGTTTCAGCTTGTTGTCATGCACTTTTGATTAGTTCCTCTTCTGGCGTATGACGGTGTAACTGAGAACGGGGCATAACTTAGGGACTTTAAGGAGTGTAATTAGCGGCAAAAACATGCTGGTTAACGGCTCCATTTCTTTAACACTGCAAAGTTCTTGCTGGTCTGTCTTACACTTCCCTCCTCTGGGGAACGCATATTGTTGGAGTGTTTTTTTTATTTCCTCAAACTTACACGTGCCCCTACAAGCTCTGCACAGTTACATAACTATAGCCGCACTGTGACTATGTAGAATGTTTTACTACTTCTGCAAAAATTGCAAATCTATTCAAATTCATTGCAAACTACTTATGCACATTTAGACTTACATTATTTCTATTACTCTGACATAAAGCATACGTGACAACTGTGCACAAAACAAACATTGTGGTCAGCGTTTCAAATTACAAAGAAGGGTAACCAGCATCTTATCAGGGGACTAACCTTTGGAGACACTGAAACCAGTTGAGACTTTGACCGCCAATCCCCTCCATTATCGTGCAAGCTGGATTTTGAAATCTAAGAGCAAAACCAAGACCAAAAGAGACCTCCACAAAGCCCTGCCTCTCAGGCACTCCCACCCTTCTCCCCTCCCACATGTGCAGCAAAATATCCTTCCAACAGATCCCTGAGGAAGGAGACTAAACACACGTAGGCTCTATCACATACTGTCGGCTATCAGATCCACAGCAAATACACACAAGCTAGCCGACACCACGACCCAAGTTCTTGTTCTCCTCCATCTACCAACAGAACAACTATTATCTGAAGCCAAAGTTTTTGGCCACAATGCCGTCGTGTGACTAGAGAAGCATATCAGAAAACAGATCTAATTTCCATGAAACATTTGTCCTGAGGTGTGTGTTGGCTACTGCTGCGTGAGATTCCTCCACATTATGGTTGGGTTATCAAAACTGTTCCCTTGAACTGCAGGGAGGTGCATCTAAAGCGAAGCTGTAGTGATCAGAGGAAAATCTCTTACCTGTCTCCCCTTCATGGTGATTCCTACATGTCCTACATGTGAATAAACACCGAGTGACCCTTTATGCATTTGGACGAGATGGGCCAACTAAACCTTTGTCAAGTTGAACACGTACAGCTGTGCGCAGCCAACAACTACTCTGAACATCCATCATATCGCATATCACTGCTGGAAGAAAAAAGCTGTTGAAAGTGTGTTTGCCAGCCAATCTTTTAACCGTGTTGGGTCCTGAACTCACACCAGTTTTCAAAGTCACAGACACAGGCGCTTGTTCCAATAATAGAGCAGGGAGTTTGGCATGCGACAACAACACTGGGCAGCGTGGTGTAGTCAGGTGATCACACACAGCGTGCGGTGACAGGGTACGCACTGTACTAGGAACACTATGGTAACATGGCCGCCGGTTTGACCCGCCCCCGACGACAGATTTATGAGCAACAACACTGAAAACCAACCCCATCTCACTCACGCCAACATCTGATGACCGCATGCTTCCATGCTTTCCTCACATGCCAGAGTTGCAACCTCTACACTGGGCTTTTATGTCTACATTCACACGAGGCAACATGTCTGACCCTGACCCTAGACATAAAGTTCACTCAAATAAGAGAAGCTTGGCAAGACCTTACTTCATGCCTGAGGACACGGGCTGTGCTGCTGCTGAGGTCGCCTGCGGAGGGGAGCAGGTGGTGGTGGAGGCTGGTGGCTGAGATGGACCAGAGGGGGGTTTGGTGACCAGAGGCTCCTCATCTGAAGAATTATCCTCCGATGCTCCCAGAATGAACTTGAGGCGTTCCCTAGCCTCGGGCCCCGAACTGAGCTTTGGCACGGTGCGTCTGGGAGGTGTCTGGAAGGTAGCTGGTGCTGACAGCTGCTTTGCCTTCGCCTCAGACGAGGCCTGCAAAGGTTCGGTGTCCGCTGTTTTCACTTCTAGACCCGCGGCTGAGGCACTGTTGGCCTGAGGACTGTTATCCTCATTGTGTGTTGAGGTAGCAGCAACTGTTGCCGTGGAATGTTCGTCCAGACGAGCGGTGTGTGTAGCAGGAGTCTCCTCCTGGGCTGCAGGGAGACCGCAGCCAGGGGGAGAATCATCTCCTTTATCGGGCATTGCTATGGTCTTGGTATTAATCCTCCACAGCAGCAACAATAGCCATAGGCTTAACCCCAAAACTGCAAGTGGGAACATTCACAGACATCCTGTTGAGACTGCAACAAAGACAAAGTTGACATTTTATGATTCAATTGGATAAGATGACATTAATTTTCACATCATATATGTGACCCGACATGGAAAAACAGGCACATCATGGGATTTGCATTCATGGCTTTAACATGATATATTAGGAATCAATAAATCATTTTGTTTAAATGATTAATTACTGAATGAAAAAGGTGCATTTTAATCAAACTTATCATGTACAAAGAGTTTCCTGCACAGTTATGTGAGCCTGAGCCAGCTTCATGCTTGGTTACATACCTCAGTCTAAAGCGAAGTGAATGAAGAAATCTTTAGGCTACATAGTGGTTTTGCTTACTAATTCCTAATCCTAGTCTAGTCTGGAGACATTTCTCCTGACCTGTGGTCAGAGGTCAGAGCCCCTCTCAGGACAGGGCATGCTGGGTAACTTGAGCTAGGATCTGTGGTTCAGTGCAACTTCAAAAGCACAGAGACAGCCTGCCCTGTCCTCTGTACAGGCCCAGACCCCAGCACAAAGTTTAAACCACAAGAAAGAAGAGTAAAATGCTTCTCAAATTGTATTTTGAGCAAACATTAATACATTTTAAAACGTGCACAGTCAAATGTGCAGTCATTTCAGAATGATCCTTTTCAATACACTGATACAGTTATGCAGTGCACCATGCTGGGGGGAAGTGGCGGCCTATATTTCCCAGCCAGTGACCAGTA
>OMOV01055217.1:0-10694 GCA_900312565.1 Beryx splendens | reverse complement strand
CCCTGACAAAATAAACATAAACTAAAAAAACAAACAAACATAAAACTGGTATCCACAGATGCGTCTACTCATACACAACAAGTTTGCCATAAGGGGCATGATCAAAAAATGGATTGAGAATTCGGGTCGTTCGAGGATATACCTGCTTGTCACATGTCTAGTTTGTATGACAGCCTCAGTTGAATGTACCTCTTGTAAAAGAAAACAGTTACCATTTAATGTACAGTATGCCCCTTCAAAAGAAAGACACAGCTGTGTGTTGAGCGGTGTTCCTGATCCCCCTGACATTCAGGGTGAAGAAAAGCTAAATACATTAAAAAGTTAGCAAATATCTCTCTAACGCAGAGAAACAATAACGTTCAGAAAAACTGAACCAATAACACAAACAGAAACAAGATGTGCCATAACAGGCCAAGTAGAATTACCAAAGATAATCCAATAGGACTGTGTGCATAACTGCATAAATCACAGGGTTTGGCTGTAATAACGTCGTGAAAGCATTTTTATCATAACCAACACTAAGCAGCTCAACGAATCTTTTATCAGATTAAAAGAAAATCAATAAATAAAATGAAATTTAAAATAAAGGCCCAATCCACAATTAATCTAGTGAAAATCAAACCGGGACCAAAAACAAATTCTCATCTTCAGCCTAATGACTAATGCTCCAGAAATAAGACTCTGCAACAAAATTAAGTACAGCGAACATGATCCAGATCCGCAGCGCCATACAGATAGTGGATTAGGGGTTTAAAATGACGGCACTGGCATTGTTGATATTGATACTGTTGTAGATGTTTTACTTGTATCTACTGTTAAAGTTGTCAGATAAAAAAGATGAATTCCAGGAGACATGAATTCCAATACCATTTTAAAAATGAAATGTAGGGTCAAAGTATGAATTTATGTTTCACTGCTCATTACTAGTATCTGGTAAGCGGTAAGTTACCACTGTTGGGTGACTGCAGACGTGCCCAAACATGTAGGCTGTCAGTGTGAGCATCTCATTTTCACTTCACTGCATGTGTCAATGTGATGGACAGTGGGGCGGAAATGTGTAACGCTTTTGACCTAATTAATATGTATTTTTAGGTGTGTCCACTGTAAGGTGCAAAACTGCAGGAAGAGACTATTCAAATGATTATAATGACTCCTGTTGATTTACTACAGCAAAAACTGCTGACCTCAACCCAGATTGCGCACGCTTAACGCCTGGTGAAAGCATGCAGGCCTTGTTTAATGTGCTAACATGGCATCGCTGTTCATATGGAGGGACAGATGGAGAGGTCGAACACAACGAGAGAGAATGTTTCACCCAGGCATTATCCTCTTTGGGATGTCAGGATGAGAAGGAGGTGGAAAATAGCGGACAGTGGCATATACAGCAGGGATGTCACAATCACTCTTGTGCTGTCTGGGGTACTGAGCCAATTAATGCTACGAGGACGGGGACAACGTATCCATTTCCCACAACCAGCAGACAAAATCAACAACAACAAATGTCTCATGGGCCCATAATACCACCATCTGAAGACCACCAAATTTACCAAAACAGACAACACACCTACTCTGTGAACGTCCTCGCAGTCTGCAAAGCCTCCTGTCTCATCACACTAACGTAGCAGCCAACCAAATTCCCCAGTTCAAATGATTCATTCATAAGTAACAGCAGGCCGCATGAGGTGATGTCAAACAGAGACCAAGGCTGTAGGTGGTTGTTAGGATCAAGAGGTGTAATCCCTACATTCTCCCAGTCTCATAGATGGGACAGGTGTCCGTTTAGTACCACAACCATAGTGTGCTGCTGTTATTATCTGGAACACACACACACGCACGCACGCACGCCCACACACACACGCTTTTTTGCCTCGTCCACAAGCACTTATAATTCAGCTTGGGCCATGTCTCCTCTCATCCTCACGGATGATGCCGTTTTCTGGAAGTGGCTAGGTGCAATCCCAGGACTAGCGCCTGATATTCTAATTGCCTAACTGTGGCTGAATTGCGGCTGACCTCATATGCATGACAGCTCACAGTAAATCACTCGCTAAGCTGGAAACGCTTGCGCTGGTTATTGTTTTTTTTGCACGCTACTGATTTGATTTCTCATCTGATGGGGCTAAGTGCCCACTCTGCATCCACTGATGACAGCTTATCCCTCCCCCAAACAAGCTTTCTGTCCTCGATGCCTGGCCGCAACCACCATCGGCCTGGCACAATTCTCTGTCCTCTTTACAAAGATCTTTGGTGAAATGGATCATCATCTCTTTACAAATGCCACAAGTAGCACCGTTCTTATGCTTGCCAGTGAAAAAAAACCCAGTCATACAGTCATATTGTGTTGAAACCTACATTGAAACTTCTGGCAGAAGTCAGAGACAGAGTGGTGTGCGGTATCCAGAGTGACACTGTCCGCTCTCAGCTCCTAAAAGAAAAGGCATTCACCCTGGATTCTGCCATAGAGATTTGCATGCTCCATGAACAGTCCAAAACGCACAAGGAATAAATACAAAAAAATAAAAAAGGAGGCAGAGCTGTGTGCAATACAGCTTCTACAGTGCGCCAGTTGGGCTGGACAGCATTCATGTGACAAAAGCAAATCCCCCACCTTAAACAAAGAATGGAACATACTGGACCCATAGGCTACACAGGGTGAATGAACCACCTGATACAGCTGAAATTTTCTTCAGTGAAAGCATAGGAGATCTATCGGAGAAAGTCAAGCTGCGTACCAGCTTCCCCTCAGTGAATACAGGTCAGTAATGGATCCAACACACAAGATCAGCCTCATAACTTTCAGAGGTCAGGTGATTTAGACTGTTGGCTTTGTTAACTTGGACTTGAATTGTGCAAAGGTACAATTTCAGGTGGATCTCTGCGAAGGCGCTGCTGGGCTTCTGTGAGAGCGTCAAACTAGGTGTGTCCAGATGAAAGATAAAATGACGAGACATGGCTCCTGCAAGTCTCCATATTCCTGATAGCTGATGTAACAATTGATGCTTGGAGCCAAATGGCCTAGTAGCTAAAACATCAGCCACATCCGGATAAGATAGCACTTTATTAATCCCCTTGGGGCAGTTGAGGAACTAGGTCAACTAACAAGACCGCAGTGCGAGTATACAATTCCACACAGGTAATCACTGATATGCCAGGAGCAAAGGTGTTCAGTATGCTGGATGTAAAATGTGCTTTGGCAAATTCCACTTGATGAAGAATCATCAACGCTGACAACCGCCATGACCCCAGTAGGTTGTTATCGCTTTCTCCGCATGCCGTATAGACTCTACAGGAACTGAGATGTTCCAGAGTTGTATGGAGCAACTCTTCCTGAAAATCCTGAAAAGTGTCACTTCAGAGTGTTAGAGACATTCCACATGTGGGGCACATGCTCACTGACCAAGGAGTTAAACCCCTGATCCTGTAAAGACTGAGACTGTCCGTCTGATGCCTCCCCCAGAGGATAAACAAGGACACTTTCTCGGCATGACAAATTACCCATCCAAGTTCATTCCTTCCCACAGTGAAACTCCCTATCTGAACTGCTCTGCCAGGAATGGAGATGGTAGGAGCACCGTGCATCACCAGTTTCTAAGATATTTTGACCAGCCCACCTGTACTGCAGTACTTTAATGTGCACCAGCCGCGTCATCCCAACACGGACTTGGTGCTGTCTGCCTACAGAACAACAAACCAGTGGCGTTCACCTCAGTGGGTCTCACTGAAACATATTACACTCAAAATGAAAAGTAGCTCCTGCCTTTAGTGTTTGCCTGCCATAAATTCTATGACTTCATATGATCTCCCATTAACAGCTGAGACAGATCATCAGCCACTCAGCACCGTCCTTCTAAAGCCCTTGCACACAGCCGCAGTATGCCTTCAGAAAATTATGCTAATTTCCAGTGCTACACGCTCAATGTGATCTACAGAAGTGATGACAGTCGAGGTGCTGTTCTCCCGGCAAATGGAAGAACTCAGATGTGAGACACTGGCCCGACCCCACATGCCAGTGACTCGCAGACACACCATCTCCAAGCGTTGGCAGAGGGAGCACATCTCGGGACTAAGTTTAGACAGACAGGAAGGTGGCGTTACAACAAGACAGCTGAGAGTCTTAATACCCTTGCACAGAGGCCAAACCGTGAGGACGCAAACAGAATTTGGCAAGGGCAAGATGGTCACAGTAAATGGAAAAGCCCTCCAACTGAATAGTCACTGTGTCCAGGCTGAGGACACCACTATGTGAGAAACAGTAGCGACAACCACAGACACTGGCAGCCAGGCAGTGTCCATATCCCCAGAGCTTCCACAGACACGTGCGTCCATCAGCCGCAGAAACTGGTTCTCAAGTGCCAGGTGATCAGCACAGCAAAGCTGGTGAACCAGGAACAGCACAGACTCAAGACCATAGAGATATAACATAATGTCATGCTCAAGACCCTCACTGGTCTGCTCAGAGAGGATTTCCAAACTTAACCTCATACACACATACAGTACATCCTTTCATACATAGTGGCGGTTACCAAGGACATTATTTACCTTATTTACGATTTATATTATTATTTTTTATTATTTAAGTGCACACAGCATATGGCTTGTTGTCATAGTGTGGTGGAAAAATTCAACATACATATACGACAGCTGTACAGGGGTCCCCTTTTTGGGAATATGCTATTTTCATGATGTATGGTCAAGGCGGTCCTCACACCGTAACCTCTATGTCGTAACCTCGCATGGCAGAGGCCTCTTGTCACTGTGGCTCTGTCGCTGTTTGTCTATGGATGTTCCTGACGAAGACACAATCTATGTTGCTTTAACTCTGTGTTCAGTGACGTGCTGTTCTGATGTCAGCCCATTCTGTCGTAGCCTTGAAAGATATTTAAGACCAGTTCAAACTGTTTCTCTTCGAAGTTGTGTAGCGTCAGCTGTATGCACTCCTTCCTCTTGCAAGTCTTCTCCTTTATTAAATATACATTCAAGTAAGACTAACCTCAGACCTTTTCGTCATTATCACATAGTTAAAGAACTGTTAGGGTGTTCACATTTATGTGGTTAGCATACTACCCTTCTGCAGATACAGTATTGTGCAAAGGTCTTAGGCACATGTAAAAGAAAAAAGTAAAGCAAAGATGCTTTCAAAAATAATTAAATGAAAAGTTACTAAATATCAAATGTACTATAAAGAGCAGTCTACTGACACACTAATGCAGAATTAAAACAAATAAGCATCTAAGACATAATTTATATAAAATGGTTTGGCGCCTAAGACTTTTGCACAGTACTGTAGTTGAGAAAAAAGTTGTTTGTTTTTTATAAATACATTTATTTTTGAATTTTTCCCCTTTTTCACCCAATTTGGCCATCCAATTGTTCCCCTGCCTAAGCGGTCCCGGTCGCTGCTCCGCCCCCCTCTGCCGATCTGGGGAGGGTGTAGACTCTCACATGCCTCCTCCGATACATGTCGAGTCGAGAAAAAGATTTATTTAGAAAACCACAATTTCCTGTGTTAGCTGTTAAAGAGTAACACTTTATGTGGTTTCATGCAGACTTAAGAAGGGGAATGTTGCCTGTATTCACGTTCACATCATGGGGCTTTAGGACAAGGAAGGTGGGCAGCAGGGTCAGATGCTGTGATCTGCATGTCATTTATGGTAATGAGTCATTAAACTACCTTGGAGCTACGGTATCAGGGCGTACTTGTTTCTTTACCCACATCTACATCTACTATTTGAAAACACTATATATCTATTTATATCCACACACTAACCTTCCATTACTTGCAGGCTCAAAATATATGATTCAGTCAGTGTATCATATTGTCAACTAATGACAAAGTTAAACCATTAGTTTTTTATGTTGTGCTTTCAGTCATTTTCTAAGAATAGTTGTCATGTAATATTGTGTGTGGATGTCTCATATTGAACGCAACTCTTCCATTATTAGTCAGTTAGTTGCAATAATCAGAGATTGCCGCATAGATTTGAAATGTCATCGCTAGACTTTTCTGTCCAAGCTGACTTGCTTACCGTTCAAACTGGTTGTGTACATTATTTATTTTAATTCAGTCAGTGTGTGAGCTGTGGGGAGAGTTTGAATGCCACAACAGGCTACACAACAGTTATCAAAATGCATCGTGCTGCCCTCTATTTCAGGCATTTCAGTTTATTTAACCAGGAAAGTTGATGACCTCATTCTTATTTACACCAAAGCCCTAGGGAGGTCTTGTAGAGAAATGGAGGATTGCCTCTCAGATTCCCCTCGTGAAAGAAATGAAGCCTTGGCTAAGGCTAGAGCTGCAGGTGCCGAGGCTGGCCATCTGTGCCCATGTGTAAGCATTTATTTATGAAGGCATGCCGGGAAAGCCTGTCTGCCATTTATGTATTTATCCAAATGTGCGAAGTGTCATTTAAGCTGATCTTTCCTAAAGCCTGGCAGATATATATATATATATTTTTTTTAAGTCTTCATAGATCTCTTCGCCCTCTGCATGGAGTAGGCTAACCTGCAGAACGATGTGAAACTCGAGGAAGTGGTTATTCTTGATGATCTTTTTCTCTCTCGCACTGTTTCTGTCTCTCTTGTTCACAGATCCTCAATTATTTAGCCTACTTACTACTTAGATTGATTGATCTGGATCTGTTCCACTGTCTATTTTATTTAGGGCCATGAAACAATTTTGAGAATATGGTTCACTACAGTGTTAAAAGAATCGGTAATTTGGTGGATTATGAGTGATGCACTGGCTCATTGGCTCTCTCAGTGACATCAGCAAATATTATAGCTGCCGAACTTGAATGTTGCTTCAGGATTGTGACACACCCGTTAGGTAACTAACATTCCTGCACTCTCGCTTGAATAACTCAGTCTACTGACAAGCTAGTACGAATATATCCTACATGAATTTTGAATATTTAGATAACAGATTACATGAATCATAACCAGATGCTTCACTATGACCTGACACCTGAACAGCTGAGACTGATCAAAGAATCATATTATCACCACCTCATTTGTGTACAGTGGTGAGACAGGCTGAAAAGCTCATGTTACACAACGTTTGGAGTTTATAGCCTGAGCTCCTACGTTATGGGAGAGAGACTTTATAGAACAGGGTTATGAGGGTGGAAGGCTTGACTGACGACAATGACGACCACAACCAGTGGAGCCAGTTCAAGAATGTGGCTGTCACAGTACTGGTTCTGATGCATCTTAGGTTAAGCCCACAGGAGCAATAGTACAAAAGAAGGTATTAGATACCGGTTCTGCATTATTTTCAGGAAAATAAGTTCACAATTCTATTTCAGTTCTCTCTGCTCAAGTCCTAAATTTTTTGTGGGAACTCCCTCGGGGTCTATTTTGTTCATATAGGGTTACTATTGTGAAGGATAGATAGATGTTGGATGTCTGTCCCCAAGGAACGAGTGCAGAAATATGACTTGAACCTTGAAAGAAGAGAACACTCTCCACCTCAGGCGTCATACGTCAGTAGAATCTGTGAACTGCTGCCATGTCTGTTGAAGTGACCTTCTTCTTTGACAGGACCTTTACATTTTTAAACACAATACCTCAGGCTGAGTTCATGAATGGTCGACCTCCAACATTACCTGTTTTAATGATCTGTGGTCACCACTGGCATTCAGCTTCTGATGTTAACTTTCAAAAATCACTGCAAAAGTACATCTTGAAAGGTTTGAAACATTTGACACCTAACCTATTCATTGGTCATTTTGCCTCTTCTCTCTCCTCTCAGGTCAGTGGGGATTCACAGCAGGATGGCGCCGCTCCATCGTCCCGACCCCCGTCCAGACATACACCGTCTGCAGCCGCAGCCCGTCCAGCTTCCCAGAACCGGCCCATCAGCGGAGGAGAGAGACCAGCCAGCCAGAACCAGGTCTCACAGGCGGCTGTGGATGGATCCGTCGCCCAGCCCACCGCAGAGAGTCCGGCCACTCAGGCTGGTGGGGAAGACAGGCCGCTGACCCAGTGCTCCCAGCTTGGACAGCAGCCAGCTTCCAGGCCTGCTACTGGTGAGGGGACCAGTAGCACACCAGTGACTGGTGGGGGGAGAGCAGTGAGCCGTGTGTCAGAGAAAGCAGCGACACGTCACAGCTCCTGCCAAGACGGAGCAGCCAGCCAAGCGGCGCCGCCATCGTCCAAGCAGAGACAAAGAGAAGCCCAGCAAGACCACTGAACTGCCTTTTTCATTTTCTCTTGCTCTCTTTATTAATTCCATATTCTCTTGTATCCCTAATGATGTAGTGGAGGGTATACCCACCTAAACTCTACTAATAGGCCCTTTTCACCTCGTCATGGTAACAGATTCCGTGTTGAGAAACAGGTGCATTACAACTTTCTGTTGCCAGCCTTCACTAAATCGCTCCACAACCTGCCCAAAATGAACATTGGTGAAGTACAAAGACTCGCTGCCCTGTTTTCATTCATTCCTGAGTCTAAACTAGAGAAAAGCTACAAGTTCTTCACCTAAAGTTCCCTCTTCGATTATGAAGGTTAGTTTTAGTTTCAATTTCTCCTCGACTGCTGTCATATCTTGGCAGTCATCACCTCATTTGCATAATGTTATTATCTTCTCTATCTAGTGGTTTGTCTTGGTTTGTCAGTAAGTCACAATAAACTTGCCACAGGAAGTTGTGCCACAGGAAGGTGTGATGCACCTCAAGTCCCTCAACATGGAAGCTGTTACCATGGTGATGCGAAGGGCATATTGTACTAATTTTAATTTACTAATCTCTAATGATATAAAATCTCTTCTCTCTCCGCATGTATCAAAGTTACAAAGTTAGATATTCCATAAAGTTAAGCTCATGTATCAAAGTTAAGTGATAGTTTAGATAGCTTAGTTGACTTAACAGGGACCATGTGCAACACAGTAGTAGATGGTTATATGGTCTTTTAAGGGGAAAAAGCATAAATGAACGCTTGATTTTCATTTGTATTGGTGGTTGTTTGCCTTTTGATGGTCACTGACTGTTGGTCATAGTTTGCCCACCTTTTTATTTACCACTGCCTACACACACGTCTCCTCCTCACTCTGTGCCCGCCCCGCCCCCCGCCTCCATCTCCGTCTCTTTTTGTCAGTGTCACAATTGATGCTCCAAAATGTCATCTTGTTCCGTAAACTGATCTCAGAAATGATAAGAATCACTGTGCTGTTACTGTAATAGTCTGCAAAAGAATAAGGTATTGTCAGTGTGACTGACGTCAAAAGTTTCCATTCCTTTTTTTTCTTTTCTTCAAGATTATTTTTTGGGCATTTTCACCTTTATTTGACAGGTGAAAGTAGAGAGAGAGAGAGGAAGGTATGGGAGAGAAAGCGAGGGGAGGACACGTGGCAAAGGACTGCGGGCCGGACTCAAACCCGGGTCGCCACGGGAAGGCCCGAGCCCCACATGGCGAGCGCTCCACTCGGCGAGCCACCGGGACACCTCTGGTTGTCAGTTTGGTTGCTATGCAAGTTGATCTGTGGTCGCTTTGCAAAAAAGTAGGTTGAACTGTGATTTGACTTGGTGCTCTCTCAATGTCTGAAATGGTTATTGTTAAAGTGTAAGGAAGAGAAAAATAATCTACACACTGTCAGGAAAGAAAAAGGATTATGTCCAAACAGGCTTCAGATGCGAAAAAAGAAGAGTTTAATATAAAAGGTGACTTTTGATCAAAGTGCAAAAAATGGAGAATACAGATGTTTTGGTTTTCTAAACAGAACAAACTGACTTCATGTATTTTGCCGCTATCCAACCAAACCCCTTTTTCCTGATAGTGTAGAGATTTCTCCCTCTGATGTATTACTGATCACTTTGGAATTTAGAGCACAGACTAACTCCATTTTTTATGATAGCATAATAGATCATAAAATAGCAGCTCCCAATAAAGCAGAGGCTCATGTGTGAACAAAGTCTTCTGTATTGTTAAAAGCTGTAGGTGTGGTCATACTCACTAGTGTGTGTGTGTGCGTGAGTGCGTGCGTGCGTGCGTGCGTGCGTGCGTGCGTGTATCCATCAGATTGTTTTTTGATTGAGGATAACCGAACATGTATCTTTTATTTCTGTTGAAACATAAATTAACAATCTAATTCATAATCTGACCCTGTCTTCCCTACTTTGAGAGCAACGAAGCACAGTGCAATCCCCATACACACAGAAAGGCCCTGTCCGAATCATTACTCAACATTATAAAATAAAATTACTACTGAATTTCAGTGTTCATTTGTTTTCAAGTTATATCAGTGTACATTCAATCCGTGTTTACTAGAATCAGAATTCCCCCAAACCCCAACATTCAATACCAATGACAGGCTCCATCGTGTGCATCTTTTTTTTTTTTTGAATTTTATTCCCTTTTTCTCCCAATTTTGGTCATCCAATTGTACCCCCTAGCTAAACGGTTCCGGTCGCTGACCCGCTCCCTCTAGTCGCTCTTGAGGAGGGTTGAGACTGGCACGTGCCTCCTCCAATACACGTGCAGTCGCCAGCCGCTTCTTTTCACCTGACAGCGAGGAGCTTCACCGGAAGGACGTAGGGCGTGCGGAGGAACACGTTATTCCTTCCCGTTCCCCTCCCCTCCGAACAGGCACCCCGACCGACCAGAGGGGGCGCTAGTGCAGCGACCAGGACATAAACCCCTATCCGGCTTCCCACCCCGCAGACACGGCCAATTGTGTCTGTTGGAACGCTCGACCA
>OMOV01055092.1:9223-26829 GCA_900312565.1 Beryx splendens | reverse complement strand
CATACTGGGAACAAGGAGCACTCGAGCAGTAACCCTCCCCCAGACCCTATGGACAGCCAGTTCAATGCCAGGCGGGAGAAGATTGTGGATAAGTCTGCTACCAAGGGCCGTCATGTGAAGGTCTCCCACTCTGGCCGCTTCAAGGAGAAGAAGAAGGTCCGTGCCACGCTGGCGGAGAACCCTAACCTGTTCCCCGAGCACAGCCTCAGTGACGAGAACCACAAGAATAACAAACAGACTGAGAAATAACACACGCACACAAACACAAACACACACCCCAAAAAGCACACGCATGCATGAACACAGATGTGTCATATGTCAGTGTCACACTCATAAAAGCTTAGAAGAGGGCTATAAAATACACAAGCACAGCCAAACTGGCACTAAAGCTGCAAGCGTGCAAGGTGGATAAACACTTGTTACCATGCACCACACCCAGGCAGATACTGTAACCACTGGAGACTAACTCACACCTATTCAAACAACTGCTATCAGCAGACAAGCATAGAGACATTATCTACAGAGGCGAAGGGAGGATAAACAAAGCACTGGGGACAATTTCCTCTGGATTTTTTTGGGGTTTCATTCCCAAATGAAATAGCTACTATGTAAAAAACTTACACTTACTTACTCACAGTCTCTTACAAAATTATTGGTGACATGAAGGTAAAAGTTAAGACGTTTGCCTAACCTGATACTAACATCTTTATGAAGGACAAGTGAAGATACGTCTGTGTACAGTGCAACCAAAGCACAGGAGAGTTTTTCTATAACATTTTTATTACCAAAGCATAGAAAGAAATTGAGTGTGGTGGTTTCTGAAATATCACGTGGACACCCCCACTGATATGGTAAATTAAAATATGCCGTTTATATTCTCAGAGATAATCCTTTCTGAAATCCTAAAATGAAAAATTGTATTTTGTTTTTAATAAATGTGTTAAGATGTGTTGATATGTATAGGAGTCCTTTGCATTTGTCCTGGAGTCTGTAGGCAGAAGCACTCTGTCAAGGGTTTTATCATCCAGACGGGTTTCTCACAATGATCTCAACATGGAGATCAGATCATAGTATCTCGACTGATTTACAAGTCGGTCTTAGTGATATGATTCTTTTGGGTAACCAAGCCGTTTGTTACTTCATCTGAGCCTAAGTTGGCTGATTACTGAGGTTTTGTTGACATGGTGATGGTAAGCGGAGACTGACATTTGATACGCCACGGCTTAATTCTACATTACATTAGAATATATAAATAAGACATTCAGCATTATGTCAATTCACATGCTGGATACAGTTACCTTGTATTGCATTCAAGAAAAATCCTCTATCAGTTCATAGAGCATAGAGATATTTCCCTTTCTGACATTAAAATTCATTCCTGCAGATGTTTTGTCAAGCTTTGAATGTTAAACATCTTCTAGTGTTGTGCTAGTGACATCTACTGGCCAAAAAAGCACTTAGTCCGGTTACAAATACAACTTTATTATCAGCTCCAGTTCACAGTTAAGAAACGCAATTTCAAGTCAAAAATGATTTTAAACAACAATCTCATTCTCAAACACCACTAGAAATTCATCGTACACAGAATAAACTTGGCACAATTAATATCGTCAGCTCTTTTAATCGCGCTATTAAAAGGCAGTTGGCTCGACAGAAAAGGATTTAAGACGGGTGTGATCAATACCATGATCTATTCAACTCAGGTGTTAGGGCCATATGAATTACATTAACATTAACGAGTAAGTGCAGTGCGACCAGGTCAAATCAAGCAGCATCTAGAGAGAGAGAGAGACGTGTGCGCCTCTCTCCACTGACAGTAGCGGAGACTGTGCTTTTCAGGACATTGGACAGTTTCCACTTTCCAGAGGTTAACAGCAATAACCGATTGCACTGTCAATCATTATTTGACTGCCACCAGACAGACTTTGCTCTCCAGTCACACAGAGCAGTCCCTGTACTCCACACAGCACCTTCTCAATCCTAAAACAGCCGGTTACAGGCTCCTATAATGTACAGAATATGTAAAGTTGTACAGTACAGTTAGGTTGCATCACACTGTTTTTGTCACCCATGGTTACCATTGAAAAAAACATGTGACCCTGAAAATATCGAGAACGTACCATGGTTTGGTTCAGTGAGAACACGACATTTGGCTGGTTAAGATAAATCCTACATAGCACCTAACTTATCAACATCAAAGACTTTCCCATCAATTTCTAGATGAGCGGTTACTTCAAGTGAGGTAAAGATGATGATTTGCTTATCGGTGATGAGGTCGTATACTAGGCCCCATTTCTGTCCTTCCCGGCATCTGTGTTATCCTGAATACGGAGGTTCTTCTCAAGGGGAGAGCCGCTGGTACACCCAGCCTCCCTCCGCAGGGTGCTGAAACTCCTCCAGCTCAGCCTCTCCGCTCTTAGGCTTGGTGAAGACGATGCGGTCGTGAAGTCTGTTGGTCTGCCCCTGCCAGAACTCCATCAGGTACGGCTTGACGATATAGCCACCCCTGTTAGAAGGCACCGCACAGGGTAGTTAGTGCGTCACGCCTAGATAAATGGCACAATGATAAAGCCTTGACATAAGGAGTCAACATGACTTATAGCATCTTACAAGGCAAACATTTCAAATACATTTTCAGCTTTCCCATTAATATATTAACGATGTAATACCGGTACTTCTTCGCTATAAACACCAAGGTACTAAGAAAGACAGGTGAAGAAAAGTTACTGCGCACTTGGGTGAAGAATAAAAGGACGTATTATTAATCAAAATCAACACTGACGTTCAGGTTCAAGTGTGCCTTTTTAGCATCCTCATCAATGGAAGAATTTGTGGTCAGTTTTACCTTAAAGAGCAAACAATTGCTTACCAATAGTCGGGCATAGGCACCTCTGCATGTTTGTACTTTTCCTCCAGTTCTGCATTTTTCTGCCTTAGATACTGAAAGAAAGGACATTGTGAATATGGCTGCCCAGCAAATAAATCACATGCATAACAAAACACAAACACTAAACATTTCACTTTATAAGTTCTGGGGGATTCTGACACAGTGAGTTGCAGATACTGTATGAACACAAAGGCATCACATAGTTATGGTTCTTACATCTCTGTCGGGAACCGGAGTGCTCTGTCTGCTCACAACCGCCCCGATCTGGCTGCTCTTTGGTCGGGAGTGGAAGTAGTCGCAAGAGCTTTGGTAGGGGATCCGCTCCACGTTGCCCTCAATGCGAATCTGCACACAAATATTCAAATTATTGCTGAAAAAGTCATTGAGCTATGTCATTATCAGCAAATAAATTGATGGGTGCAGGAGAGTTGCTGTACTTGCACCTGTCTGTTCAGGGGCTCCCAGTAGAAGACCAGGCATGCATAGGGGTTGCTCTCCTGCGGACATAGAAAATAATATTATAAAGACGTAATAAAACATTGCATGGTTTCTGTGGAATAGAGAGGGTTGAAGTGAGAAAGAGAGAGACTAATTACTAACCAGCTCACCGCCCTTTCGACTCTCGTAGTTGGTAAAGAAACGGAAGCCTTCATTGCTGTAACCTTTCAGCAGGACCATTCGAGCAGATGGCCGTCCGTCCCTGAACACACAGAAAGACACAAAGGTTGGCATTAGATTGGGAAAAGCCTAGAAAATAAGCACGCTCATGGGTGGCGGTGTTACTCACTTGGTGGCAGTAGCGATGCACATCGCGTTTGCCTCTCCAATTTCAGGGCACTTTGTGGCTTGATCAAACCAGTTACCAAACTGCTTGATGGGGTCCAGGGAAACAAGCTGACTCTCCTCAAAGCACTGTGAACAAAATAACATAATAAAGGTGAATGCAATGCACTTCCCAGAGAGCAATGTGAAGCAGATATCACTGTTACATTTCATGCAGGCCTTGAATGAGTCACTGCTTCTTTTGAATTACAGTTGGCATGGGAAGTGTCAGGACATGACACCCCTGTGCATGACTTATCTGGGGTCAGTTTTAGCATTTCTCCACTAATGCGTAAAATCAGGAGAGTGGACAAGAGACTGATCCCTACTCAGCTCTCAAGGGCAACATATCATCATAACAAGTCTTGAAAACAGCTGTACCTATCCATGCATACTGACTCTTCTCCAGTCATATCACATAAGGCTTGTGAGTTAGTCAGACAAACGCTACTATTGATTTTGTATTTATGAATAAAACATCTGCACGCAGCTTAAAGGAAACACAGTCCAGAGGTCACAAACACTGTGCAAAGGATTAGATTGGCTGACTCGAGGTTATTTATCGTAGTGCAGGTATGAAGTCAAATACTTACCTCTTCATCTCCTTTGTATTTCTTCCTCATGTCGCTCAGATCCATGGTCGTGCTTTCACTCGCTGATTTTGTGCAAAAAGGCAGCGGAAAAACGGACTGCAGACACACTGTCAGAGGAGCATGCGACTGAAGGTTTCCCCCATACATACAGATATTCCTCAATAAATTTCTACTGAGTATGCGCCTCATGCTTACCAAACAAACGCACTAACTGACATTGACGTAACCGCGCTGCCCCGTTACGTAAAAGATTATGCAAAAAGAGTTTTGTAACGTTACCAACTGCTAAACTACGCCAACCACTTAGACGATTTTTTGGTCGCATATTCATATACTCAATCTTTGGACAGTATGCGGATGGCGGTTACAGTGGCCATTATTTCAGAACAAAACATGGAGAGCGATGACATCGATGATTAAAACCACACATCGATGTCCTTCGTTCGATGATCACTTCCTGAATCACGCTTCCCTGTCAAAGATGGCGGCGACCTTGTGTTTAAGGCTGCTACCGAAACAGGGTAATGTACAGTAAACGTTACATTTAAGACATTAGATGAAGTAGGTTATTGTGGTGTTATTTTTCATAAAACGAATTTATTAGGTTGTGTTGTTGTGTAGCTGTCGTCCAGCTAGTTAATGCTGGCAGGCCAGCCTCAGACTGTAGCGCTGTTGTCACTCACAGCCGGTTGAGCTAACGTTAGCCGGCTGAAACACATTGTAACAAAGAGTATAAAAGTGCCTGCAGTGTCGAAACAGAGTTAGCTAACTTACTGTTAGATTGTAAAAACTACTATCCAGAGAAGGCTGCTGATTCTGCATGTTTTGGGATAGCTGAGTGACATTTACTGGGTTGTTACAGCCTTGTTGTGTTGCTGTGTAACCTTATGCAGATTCTCACCTGAAGGACTTTTGACTCACTTTGCATTAGTGGTCTGTCAGATATCCACAGCACATTTAGTTCAGATAAAAGTCTGTTCTGTGCCCAGTAAAATGCATGAAGAGGTCAATATTTCAGTGAGCTATCTTGCTGAAGTGCAACCTGTGGGCCTAAACTGAGCGTTTTCTGACTTTTAGGATGGCTGCCCCTGACACAGAGCGTCCGGCATGGGTCCAAGGCTGTGACCCGACACAGGAAGCCCATGCACATCCTCAAACAGAAGCTTCTGGCTGTCACCGAGTACATTCCTCCAAAACAGGTTGTTCCTGCAGGCGCTTACCCATCCCAAACCAGAAAAGTTCAGGAGGTAAGAAGCAGGGTCTGAATTAGACCCCAACAAGGGAACTGTTGATATTAATCCCCGTCCCATCCTTTTACGTTAAACGATAATGGAGCAAGATTGATGCCAGAGAACAAAAACTATCTTTTAATGTCATCAGGATTTACAGTCCAGAACTGCTTCATTGTCTATGAAGTCTTTGTGTTTTAACTATCTTTAAAACATATCCATATCCCCCTGCAAAAAATTCCTGGATGCTCTCATCATCACCTTTTTCATCTTCCAATCCATCAGCATCGTAACTGCATATGCATTAAGTGTGACGTCATATTAAGAGGAGGGGTCAGCTCTTTTCTCTTGTTTCTAATTGTGGGTTAGAAGTAATGAATGTTCGCTAAGGCTAATACTAAAAAATATATAGAAATTCTCTGGTATCCAACTTAACTGTGAGACAGATCCTAATTTTTCCCCCTTTCTCTATTCCAGCAGGATAGTGGTCTGGCGTTGCTCTTAAAGAGGGAACTGAAGCGCTTATTCCAGGACTGCAAGATGATTGCTGTGGTCCAGAACAACGCCACCAACTCTGAAGACATGATCATTCTCAGACACAGACTTTATAAGCACGGCATCACTGTCAAGTTCTTCCCCAACCAGGTACGACTGACAAGCGTCAACATCAGCTCTAACCATCATCAACTATAACCATCCAAGGATAACACTGATGAGTATCTGAGTGGCGGCTCAGTGATGTAGTGGTCCACTGGGATCGTGAAAGTGTCATCTAATCTTTGATCATGCTCATTGTCAGGTGATGCGGTCGTTCCTGAGTGACAGCATGTACAGCAACATGGCCCCTCTGTTCATCGGCCCAACAGTGCTGTTTGTCAGCAAAGAGCCAAAGCCAAGGGAGATGCTGGTGACTCTGAGGGGCAGCCCACAGATGACACTCCTGGGTATGTACTGTACATCATATGTGAACATGCAGGATTTACATTTCATACTACTTGCTACAGACTATTACCATGATATGCTGACCTCCTGTCTGGCTGTCAGCAGGATATCCCAAAACCTATGAATGGATGTCCATGAAATTTGGTTGGCCTATGGATATGTTTGCAGGGTCAAGAAATACATTTAGGTGATAGGAATTATGTCTTTGGATGTAACAGTAAATTGGAGAATTGTTCAGTATTGGTGGAGGTTTGTGCTCTCTGTGTACCTTCTAGATATTGATGGAAATTGTTGTATAGTATTAGGCAATTATCCCAGTGAGGAGCCAGCTACAGAGATGAGTAAACTGGTAAATAGATTCAACACACAAGCCACCATTCAGCTTAGGAAACAATGGTTGGGACAACAGTGATTATAGTATTTTCATAAAACATTGATTCACAGATAAAATATATTCACAAAAACAACAGAGTGAGCAAAAATGGGGTAAATATTCAGTTTAATTCAGATTCATTATCAGTGCAAAAGAAGGATAAATGCAACATGTGCAACACTTGCATCTCAATGCAAAGCATGTGATGCGATGATGCGATGGTAACAAGTTCCCTTATCTGAAATGAACTGACTTCCACTGGAGCACAATAGATCCAACAGATTAAACGTGGTCAAGGTGTTAGACACAGTATGCACGGCTGCACGGCTCCTCAGTTGCGACTGCACCACTAATCTGTGCTCTGGTCCCAACAGGAGCCTGTATAGAGAACACCTTGCTGAGTGCACAGGGGGTGGTCAGCTATTCCAAACTGCCGTCAGTGACCGTGGTCCAGGGTGAGCTGGTCAGCGGCCTGACCATGCTGACGTCCCACACGGCCTCCATGCTGCAGCGGCACCCAGCCCACCTGTCAGCCCTGCTGCAGCAGTACCTGAAACAGCAGAGTCCAGACAGCAGCGCGGAGGGAACTGCCAAGACCGAGGAGGCGTAGAGGCTCTCCTGCTGTGAGGACGTTACTGAGACTGTTGCCCAGCACAACATGGCTGCTTGGAATAAAGAGGGAGTGTGAAGTTGGACACACGCTTTGAAATTTCTTTTTATTTAGTACCAGAGTTTGTGTGCCAGCCAATTTTCAAGATTAGAGAAAGTCTTTGTGAAAAAAGTTGATTATTTTCCCAATCTTCTAAATTGGTGTTGAACGGCTTAGCTGGTACTAAATCCCATTACAATCTTTTAAGTGTGTGTCCAGCCATATGAGCACAGTGGCTTCTTTGAATGAAGAGGTCTGCAGACTGGGTTCAGTGCACTTCACCTCTTTTTGGAGTTCTTGCATGGACGATACTGCAAGAACATAAACATCATGTAAGGCCTGTTTGGGCCCTGCTTGTTCATTATTTTGAATGTTTTGTTTTATTTAAGTATATTGGAATATTAAAATACACAATGTCAACACTTCATGTTGCTTTATTGACATTTATTCCAGCAATTGTGTGATTATTTTGTGATTTTACCAATTTTTTTAATGTTATGTTGGCCAGTGCAGCGGTACAAGGATTTTGTCAAAACCTTTTTCAGTAATGCTTTGGACAAGTTGAGTTGATAAATACTACACATAATCTGTTCGTTTGATTGTAGCCCAGTTGAAACAAGCATAAATATCTGGACTGGTGGCATTGTTGTAGTGGCGTCATGAAAGCTAGTCCAGCCAAAATAAACACAAGTGGTCTCCGATCCTGATCAACGTTAATCTGCAGATTACAGCATGTTAATCTGGGTCAGTTAGTCTATTACGGCCTGCTATTCTAAATTAGAGGCATTCTGGCACTCGTGTCCATATGTTACTATTCTGCATTAGAGGGAAAGTCAGAGCTATCCAAAAATACATTCACTCTAAATAAAACCTCCAGCATTGTGTCCGAGCAACATGGTGCGTAATAGCACTGTATTTATGTATTGTAATGTATTTCCCTTTCATATAATTCCTCAAAACAAGAAGATATGAAGACGAAGAAATAGTTACCTGCCACGTATATGTCTAATAAATGTCTAATGTCTAATAAACAACTGACCTCCAGTCTGTGAGCGGCAGATTAAGGCACCAATATCAACAAAAATCAATATTTTCAGACACTCATCGATTGCATTCCACCTATCTTCATATACTTTACATAATGTGACACTATTTCCTATGATATACCTATGGATTTGCCCCGGCCCTGGCAGCCTGAACAGGTGGGTAAACTGTTGTGCAGATCAAAAGCTGGGCAGACTGCGCTGAGGAGGCTTTGCCCTGCATATCCCTGCTACAGACACTCGCTGTAATTCCAGCTAATGCGGATAGGATCATGCCCAGGACGTTGCGCGCGGCGCTGCCTGCCTGCGACGCACAGCTCTCCTAGGATTTGGAGGGTGCTCATGTCACCCACTGGGAGAGAGGGCAGGGCGGGTGAGATTATGTAGGCAGAATAAGATTATTTGTGGATAAAACATTTTACTTGACTTTTTTTTTGTGTGTGCCTGTTTGTCGATGTAGAAATGTTTGCTTCATCTACATGGTGATTCCGTGCCAGACGGGAGCGTTGTTGGATTTATCAGCTGCAGAGAATTTCAGTAGATCATGAGAATCATCGGACGTGAATTTCAGGTAAGAAGTTGTTGCGTTTTAGTGTTTTTTTTCCGTGGGTTTGAATTAAGCTTTCATTAACATTAAATAAGAAAATGGAACTTAAAGGAAGTCGGTTTGAGTAAAGTCTGATAATGTAGAACACAAACCAAACCAAAACATTATCTATCTATCTATCTATCTATCTATCTATCTATCTATCTATCTATCTATCTATCTATCTATCTATCTATCTATCTATCTATCTTTCTCTAAGTTTAAATTCAACGTGTGGTGGGACAGCAGGTATTCTTAAAGGGCTTTGGCTTTAGATAATTACCTGCACGGCTCTGAATAGCCCATATTACCCAGGGGCCTTCAGTGTTGTGTGACACTAGCTGAGTTTTTGATATGGGGCTGGCTGGTGATACTGAAATATTTCCACTTAAATAAGTGTAGCTGTGTCCTGTTTGTGCTTTGTCAGCTTGTTGACTGCCAGCCCAACATGACTGCTGAGTCTGGACATGATCTGCAACACAGCCTGCCTTCTCACAGACATTTACTGCTGTTAGGTCCTTGGTGTGGTTTGAAAGACAATGTGCAACTCCTCATGCCTTAAAATATTTACATTTGAATATGTTGGTTGACTGTGGATTATCAAAGCTGTTGTAGGCCTTTAATAGAATATGACAAGATGCGGGACAGTTTGGAGAAGCTTCACTCAGCAGCTTTTACATTGTAAGACGTTTGAAATGTTATGTAGCAACTGCGTGTCCATTGATTGATTAAGACAACAGGTTGACGAATGATTCATGGATAAATCCTCTACTGATGGCAGGGTTGATGGACTTTCCATTGCTAAGAGTTTTTTTTATGCCAAAGAGATTATAACTCTTATAATCTGCAGTTTATTCCTTCCTCTGACATGGTACAATTTGCTGGATGTTGCCAAATCTCACGCAGCTTGGATGACACTACCACTACCACTATCACAGCCATGGCTTTTAAAATGAGAGAATGATGTCAACTACCCATACATCACTCCTCTCATCTGGATCAAGCTTGTCCAAGAACCATTTGTCTGTTTTGAATGTGACAGTCGACTTTCTTGCAGTTGTACAGTTGGAGTGTGAATGCTCTGCATTGCCGGAAAGAAAAACATCCTCAACTGTCTGTATGCACATGACACTGCAAATCACAGTCTTTACATAAGGAGATTTGGAAATGTCAGTTATCTGAAAACTCTGACATGGACTTACTTATTTTTGGCTAATTATAAGGCTTCAGATCTGAAATCAGAGTTGAGGATCGTATTTTCTATTCCAAGCTCAAGTCTTGATTTATTTGGACACTGCAACAGTTTCCTCATCACCATCTCACTAACTCTGGTCTGAAAAGCAGAGCTGCTCCTTCATTACCTTCCTACTCTCAGCCCCTTGTTTCATGTGAGCCAAGGATCTACAATACAAACCAAAACCAATGCATGACTTGTAGATTTTTTCCACAGGGATTGTAAAGTATTCTTTACTTCTCTCCCTTGAGTAAGCAAGCTTGGAATCCTGCAAATCCCTTTATCCTGTTTCCGCCACACGCTGTCATGACTGAGGTCGGTTACTCTCTTCCCTCCCTGCCTTATGTAACCCTCAACCAGGCTGGGATCTGTCTTACATTAGAGGGAAAGCACACCATCAGTTTCAACATGGTTCCCCATTGGTTCTGCATCCTCTCAGATGAACCTACATTCTCATTATTCTAAAGTAGCATCCCAATTCACACCTTCATAGTGATTCTGTTCTGCAACTGAGAGAATACAGAGAGAACAAGATCTGTATGACTTCCTGCCTCTAAAGTGACATTTGTGTGTAAATACACAAGGCATTGTGATGGAAATGGAACATGTTGGTTTCCCCACTTGAGTGTAGAAATAACTTTAATTAGGTAAACTCTCTAAATGAATGCATACCCAAAAAGTTGCAAAACACTAGATCATAAAGCCTCATGAACATTATGAAAAATACTCTCATCTCTCCATGCAAATACAAACTGGTTATCTTGTGGTATCTTGCTACCGCTATGTTTCCGCTGCATGTCTGCATAAACATTAAGTTTTCATTTGAAGAAGAGACGTGAATTTTCATTTTTTTTCTCTTAAACTGTAAAGATAACTTTTGACAAGGATTCAGAGTCATCCAAACTGAGTAGTTGGTGATTTCAAAGTGATTTCACAGTGATCCAGTGGAACAGTTTCTAGGGAGATTTGTTCATACCTCCTTTCGTTAGAAAGCACCATCCATTTTTATACTGCTGTGCTTACATACACTCACCTAACACTTTATTAGGAACACCTGTACACCTGCTTATTCATGCAGTTATTCATTCAGCCAATCATGTGGCAGCAGTGCAGAGCATAAGATCATGCAGATACAGGTCAGCAGCTTCAGTTCATGTTCACATCAAGCATCAGAATGGGGAGAAAATGTGATCTCAGTGACTTTGACCGTGGCATGGCTGCTGGCTGCTTTGAGTATTTCTGAAACTGCTGATCTCCTGGGATTTTCACGCACAGCAGTCTCTAGAGTTTACACACAGAACGGTGCGAGAAACAAAAAACATCCAGTGAGCGGCGGTTCTGCGGACGGAAACGCCTTGTTGATGAGAGAGGTCAGGGGAGAACGGCCAGACTGGTTGGAGCTGACAGAAAGGCTTCAGTAACTCAGATAACCTCTTTACAGCTGTGGAGAGCAGAAAAGCATCCCAGAATGCAACACGTCCAACCTGGAGGCAGATGGCACTTTGGTAGCCGGTTGACACTGAGCTGAAAGCTGATACCTACCCAGTAGTA
The DNA here is from genome assembly GCA_900312565.1 of Beryx splendens. Taxonomy (NCBI): domain Eukaryota; kingdom Metazoa; phylum Chordata; class Actinopteri; order Beryciformes; family Berycidae; genus Beryx; species Beryx splendens. The sequence goes on along the minus strand of OMOV01055092.1, from coordinate 14,920 downwards.
GTATGGTGTTCCTGATAAAGTGTTCAGTGAGTGTATGGCTAACTTTAGTCCAACTATGATTATTATGGGCCTCTTGGCACTTCATGTGTTGTCAGTGTCTGTGTTCTCTGCCTTGTGATCTTGTTACTGCATGTCCAAGTAACAAGTTGCTAAAAACGTCTCTAGAAAAGCCAATTAGATGGAAGTTGTTAATCCCCTCCTTGCAGGCGGTGCTGGTCTTGGTCTGACAGAGCTGTAAATGATGTGTAGCTATACTGCAACATCCTGTGTGATCAAGTTGTTTTGATTTAGAAATTTGCCAACTAGGCTGTTCCTGCATGATCCAGCTTGAGTATATTGAACAGCTTGGCAACAGTGAGTGCTCAATTACATCATAACCACAACAAAAACATGTTTTAAATTATCATCTTCAGTGGTTACTTTTATGACAGGTCATGGTAGACGATAAGGAGACAATACCAATACCCCTGCATAAAGTTCTCATGTATGATGATAATCTGAGAACATTTTAGCTGCAAATTCTCTGAGTCCTTTAAAACATTTGTCATGTATATTTCCTTTATCAAATAAGTTTTATCTATGTGTTCTATGTGCAAAACCACTGGCACATCATCAGGCGAGGGTTAATGAAATTTGTGTTCAGTGTGCCTATAAAAGGCTCAGAGTGAGTGAAGTTAAGATCCAGCGTGATCTAGTTGAGAATCCAGGATGTAGAGTGTCCAGGCTGCAGTTAGGACAGGACAGGTTGGACTGAGACACATCTCTGTTAGGTAACTGGATTACAATGAGTACTTTCTAGTCTGCTGCTCTGTTTAGTCTATTTAATACTTTCACTTTGGTTTTGGAGTTCATAGATCCTTCCCAGTAGAGCTCTCTTGTTCATGATGCAGCTGATACAGCTCTTCCAAAAGGACAATACAATACTTAGCACATACAGCATTTGACAAAATTAAGACACTAAATTAAGGCTGACTCACTCTGCAAGATTGCAACAATAGTTTCTTAAATACCTGTACGATTCAAAGGTTACACTGCAACAAGTAGTTCATGCAAGTGCAGAGAGGAACAGAAGCACACATATTAGGTATGAAGTTATGAGGTCATGATTTTTAAGAACTTAAGGTGAGAAAGTCATGTCTTAGCTTTCCTCAGAGGCTTTTTCAGAAACTCCCAATCTTGAAAAATTATCTGCGAGAGCTTCTTTTGTTTGTATTTTTATCTGTTGAATTACAGACTGGAGATGACACATTTTAAAATCTTCATTTCAGAGGAATTCTCTCATTGGATAACTTAATTCAGTCATTTAATTATGTTCCCTTCCCCTTCCACGCCCGTATCATCCTGACATGACAGGCGGCTTGTGGCAGATCGCAGCAGATCTCACTGAAAAAGCAGCCGATCACAACAGCGAAGGGAGTCTGAGGTCGGCGTTCCAGAATGGATCCCTACGGGTCTGAGCTCAACCGCAGCCAATCACAGATGAGCGGGCTGGAGAAGACGTCGCCATCATGGAACAAGCCCACCCACTCCCGGAGCAGCAGCACCGCCTCATCTCGTCACTCCAGACAGGTGCGTCAGAAGGTGATGTCTGGTCGAATATGGGGATTATGGGTGTGTAAGTTGTTTTTCCCTGCTAAAATGTGTTCAGTTTACAAGGGGAAGTGCTCCACCTCAAATCTGCAACCAGGCAGGATATATTTAGGGCGAGTGCGCTGTATCAGTTAAGCTGTCTGAGCATAACATCATTATCAGCTGCCAAAACAAAGTTGGTGCAACAACAGTTAGCAGGGTCTTCCTTCCAGCCCAGATTTCCAGCCAACTAAAAGTTGTAAAAAATCCATTATTTTTGGAGATTCTATGTCTTTACTTTATCTTGGTTGTTGTTCATCAAACCATTCAGATTAGTGAGGCAGATCCACGATTGCTGGCTATATTGCTTTTGCCATTTCATCTGAAAGGCAGTAGCTGGTGATGCCACTATAGATCAGCACTCCTGCTCTGCTCTACTAGATTTTTGAAGCTATTTATTTAATATCACGCACTTTTTGGGTGAGTGTGTTAATGTGCTTGCTGTAGTGTTTCTGGAGGGATCAATTCAAGTTCAAGTGATTAAAAAATTATTGCTACCAAAAAATAAATAAAATAAAAACAAAAAACTTGTGTTTTAGTCCCCCCAAAAAAGCATTAATTCTCTCATGCCTGCCCGGTCCACAGAACATTAAAGACTGGGAGGTGATTGATGATCTTCAGGTGGACATGCAGGCAGGAGGCGACAATCCTCATGACATGACGGCCCCGGGGATCTGTGAAGGATACCTGCTCAAGAGGAGGAGGTGGCCGCTCAAAGGCTGGCACAAGGCGAGACATCCGCCCATCCTGTCATCCAGCGTGCCAACATGTTGAATGTTGACTTTTTAAATGAAATGAACTTATCAGGTTTTTATAAAGGGTGATGATTGATCTGTTTTTCAGAGATACTTTGTCTTGGAAGCAGGGATCTTGCGGTATTCCAAACATCAACAAGATGTAAGTGGACAGTACATTTTAGATAACAAGACTTGATGAACTATTATAAATGAAAACACCTGAACATCCTTTTCGCCCCCAAAGGTCCCCAGGGGAAGAGTCCAGGGCTCCTTAGATGTTAGCCTTGCCGTAATGTCTATGAACAAGAAATCAAATCGGATCGACTTGGACGGTGGAGATATTCTCTATCATGTGAAGGTAAACTTACGTCAACAGGAGGAGTGTACTTTCAGGTTCATTTGACAAAGGTTTGGCTTTGAATGAGATGGTATCGTCCTTTTTTTTTGTTCCTCTCACCTCTCTCATCTCAAGGCAAAGAGCCATGACCTCTTCTACATCTGGGTAACCAAGCTACAAGCCCACCGCATGTACAAGAGGAACGAGGCAGCTCATATTCACAGCGGCTTCCTTCAGGGTTTGACCCACGGCATTGCGGCTGGACAGGCTCAGAAAAATGGAGATTTGGTGATTATTAATCAATCAAAAATTTAAATTTTTAGGTCAGACTAATTAAACTTGTGTAGTATATTCCTTACAAGTGGGTGATTTTCCTCCACAGGAAATAACAAAAATACCTGTGTTGTTATATTAGAAAAATTCTACTAGTCATACTGTATTCCCAATTTTTTATCACAGTAACTGGTGATCATGGCACACATTAGTGGTGAATAATTGTTTTAAAGTGAGTCTTCAATTAACTCTTCTCTTCTCTTCTCCTCGCTTCTCCTCTTCTCTTCTCTCCTCTCCTCTCCTCTCCTCTCCTTAGTCTCGCTATCCACATTACCAGAGCTCCTCCCCCAGCTGTATGGGGTCCATGGCTGGAGCGTCGGGGGTGCTGCCCTCAGCCAAGACCGGTGTGAATGGCAAGGTGTCTGCCTGGCTGCAGCAAAGTCACAATCCAGACAGCTGTGCTCAAGGTACATCTCAAACGGCAATGGTAATGATCAGGTCTTAGTGTCAGGCCCTCAGAATCAAAGAGTTTCTTTCTAGACTCACCATTTTGCACCGACGTTAAGCAATAATACAGGGAGAAATCCACTGTAGAAGAGATAGAGAGAGCAGAATGCAATGCCGCCACAAGACATGTTGCATTTTGAGTACGCGGTACGGCTTTTGCTTTTTCTCAACTGGAAAAACTCTCTCTCTCGCTCTTACTATCGCTATTGCTCTCTCCACCTATACGTACTGAATGCAATAACTTCAGGCACGTGCACTGGGGGTTGTTGAAAGGCATTCTGGGCAATGTAGGAAATCACTAACTGAAGTAGATGTACACGAGGCAGGGTGAGGGAGAGTGAGCCAAAAAGGTAAATGACAACACTTCATCACAGAAGAACTCCAGAATTGCATTGACTATCACAGATTGATGATATCTGACAGTGTAAGAGTATCCAAGGCTGCATTTTTCAATACAGCTATCTCAGTAGAATTGAATTTTTTCATGCAAAAAGAAAAAGAGTCTTACCTCTGAAGGTATGACCTATTCTTCCAGAGCTGAACCGTTGCCATTTGGACATATCTGAGATGAACCGCTTGGTCCAGCGGCTCCAGGCCCTGGAGGCAGGACAGGTTCTCAGTAACGGAGACCTGCAGCGCATCATCAGCGTACAGGTAGGCTGGCGTTGAGTTTGTTGTAGTTTAATTACTTTGGTAATTTAATGGAGAGGAATGTCACCAGCCAGACTCAGTCGATCGCTCCCCTTGTCTGGGCACCAACACATGAAAATAACATTATTTATGGAGATATTCTATAATATTTTCTTTATTTCCATACAGAATCTCTCACTTGAGAAGCCAAAGAAGCCCAGGTCAGGGAAGATGTGGGGCCACTCCCACACGCTGTCCAGAGTGGAGGCCCTGGGAATGGTAAGAATGGTCTGTTACCTACTCTACTCTCCCTGCTAGGATTTAGATTGTAAAAAGTGAAATACTAACTGAAGGCCTTTTGGTTTTGACTCATGGATGTTCTTTTACTTTGGTTTGTACATTGATTTTACATTATTTCATATTAATTCAATTGTACCAGCAGTCAACTTGTAATTTGTAGAACATAATGGTTTTCAGTATTTGACATCCCAACCCTCCAGTAACTTTTTGGGGTCTTTCTCTAATCCAAAGCCTATTCGTGGGATTAGAAAATCGGTGAGTCACCAATGGGCAGAACATGAGACAGCCTTTTAAGTTGTTCCATGTTCTTCACTCACATAGTGTAGTGGACTGCCATACTGAACATGACATGCAACTGCATAAACAATGAGGTGAGAGGAGCTGTTTTTTTCAGAGACAGAGCAATAAGGCAATTCAAAGTAAAATGATAAATGCATTTTGTTTTGTTTGCATGGAAGGCCTGTCTGTAAGCTCCAGGCAACCATATATAGCCACAGTAGAAGTCCCACTTATGTAGCACTGTTTTATTCAATATCCAAAACATAGAACCAGTATAGCGATGGTATTTTGATTTTGATTTACAGCAAAATGAATGAATTGTAGAGTGATTGAATGACATCACACCAGGGATAGTTTCACATTTACAATCATATACATCAATTAACAGAAAAGAAAATACTGTCAAGTTCACCAATGAATCAGTCATGATCTTGACCGACCTCTTCCATCCACCTTACAGCTGTCCTCCAGCCACTTGAGCACCTCGTCCCACATTGGCACGTCAGTCCCCTCCATCCCAGACTATGTCTACACCCAGCTGTCCCCTCCCACTGTCACATCGCCCGAGGGCAAGAAAATCCAGCAGGACATCTGCACCATATCCCTACGAGGTCAGAGAAACAGATAGACACACATATATAAACACACAGGCAGGCAGTGTTCCTCTGAGGTCAGAGCCATGGAGAGATGGTTAGATAGACAGGCAGGCAGGCGGATGGATAAACAAAATCCCAGACAAGGGTAAGACAGAGACAGACAGAGAGAGATACGCAGAGATAGAGAGATTAAGAGAGAGAGAAAAACACAAACTCCCATGTTCAGACACACCTGCAACTCTTAATGAATATGCATCCAACTTGTCCTCTCATCCCCCTCAGTGCTTACGTCCCTGAAGTCAGTGCATGAGAGCCTGAACCAGGAGCGGCAGAGGCTGCAAGAAGTCTGGGGAACTAACAACCATCAGTCTAACACCCTGGATGCGGGAAGGCTCATACTGCGTCTGCA
>OMOV01055050.1:1035-13448 GCA_900312565.1 Beryx splendens | reverse complement strand
TATCAGTAACAGTTAGGTGGTGGTAAATATAAAAAAAGGTGGGTAGCCTAATCTATGACCTTCAGCAGGTGGTTGTAAGGCAAAAAACGACCAATATTTAAAAAAATATATAAGTTTCTATCCTGATAACTCTACATATTTTGATACTAAGATGTGCACTAGACATGTAGGATTTATCTCAGCCAAAACAGGTGTCTAAATTAATATTATTCCGTAGACAATACGTTGGGTAAACATTTAAAAAGTTTAAGCTAGGTCGGTTTTTTCCCCTTCACTACCTGGTGATATAAAAACATGCACCAGTGAATGTTATTCCACTATTTTCATTGATTGAAACACACTGAAATGCGCTCAGGCCTAGTTTTACTATAAGTCAAATTAATTCCTCCGGAGTCATTTAAACCGACATGGCCGCAGACGCGCTCACCTGAGGTACATTAAACTGAGCGTCGTGAGCAAAGCACTGACCTGCAAAATCAACTACCGATGATTTGAACGAGGCACCAAACATATCCCGCACTTCCTTGGCATGCTTGTACAGACAGTGAGGCCGCTCACAAAGTCCACGTTTCAAGAGAGGACAACCGATATCAGCAAAGAGACCGGACAAGGGCAACATGAGCAAACCGACGCTCTCTTTATGCTCAACGTCTGGTTAAATTAATTGGCACGTGCGGCCTTCTGATGAACCTGTCATGACGTCAGTCTTGCTTATATAGCCTCAATTCGGGCGGCCGTTATAAGTGTTTTAGTTATTGGATTTATTTATTTTTAATCCATTAATTAATTAATTAATTAATCATTTTTTTGAACACAGGGGAATAGTTTTACTTTTAGCTGTGCTGACGTTTTAATTAATCAGTAGACCTATAGGTTTATTGTGTTGCAGTAAAGCCTCCAGGCCGGCAGGTGGCAATGCTGCACAAAAGTGAACGCGGATCAACGGCGAAACAGCGACTGAAAGGGGCGTTTACACACTGAAACACCGTCCAGTAAATGTTTACACACAATACACATGCTCATCTGAGCACCCAAACTACATTGGCGTGTAACGAAATCTAAAACCCGAGATAACTTGCGGTGTTTCAAATGGAGACCAGCGAGGATGAAGTGGATGAGGATGAAACTGAGTGGAAGAAAAGCTTCACGGACTTCGAAGTTACTCCTGCCTCTGCTGCTGCTGCTGCTGCTGCTGGGTGGTGGTAAGCAGTCAATATGGACACCCTGGGACACCCATATCCCATAATCAGTTTCTATTTAGAGAGTTTCTGTTTTGATTCCCCTTCTGGCTTCATGGCAAACAGAAGAAAACGTTTGCCTGACAGCTGTCTAGGCAATGCATCTACTGAATACTGATTTTGACTCATAATTCTCTGTTTCAGGGCCCAGCAGCTTCAGTAAGATACCACCAACACCTGCACACAGAGTCATTCTGCATTTTGACTTGGACTGCTTCTATGCCCAGGTGGAAATGATCAGAAACCCCAAACTGAGGAATGTCCCTTTAGGTAAGCTGAATACTTCATCTATTCCCCTATGAATACACAGTGGAAGCATGGTGAGGACATATTCATACATTTTATTTACACCGCTTTGCCATGGTAACGAGTTAATAATATTCATTGTTTTTTGGATATATCGAGTTATTTATGTACTTGTCTCTAGATACCAGAGTAATGGGCAGAGAGTAATAATGTCGTTATCTCGAGAAAACGAGATTGAATTAAGAGATTTCCAACTCTGGTGCATGATGATGACATCATGATGACATCATGTCAAGTCTGTGCCAGTCCTTGATTAAAGAAAAATGTGATGTCACTGCAGCCCCACTGCTCTGACATTGCTCCGCAGAATGATCATAGCCTGTTTACTGAAATGATTTTAAAACTCATCTCATTATCTTGAGAAAACAAAATGTGTTATCTTGAAAATATGACATAAATAACTCAACATCTCGAGAAAACAAAGAAAATTGCACACAAGATCTGCACAACAGATGCACATAGTTACATCAGATCTAATGTACTGGTAGAAGAAAAAAAAAGTCGGTCCTCAAATGTGTTTGTGGGAAAGCCGAGAATATTTTTTTATGGCACAGTAACTTCTCTAATCCAAATACAGGTATTCAGCAGAAGTATATCATAGTCACCTGTAACTACGTGGCAAGAGACCTGGGTGTCACCAAGCTGATGTCAGTGACTGACGCCAGGGAGAAATGTCCTCAGCTGGTGCTGGTGAAAGGAGAGGACCTGACTCACTACAGGGAAATGTCCTACAAAGTCACAGGTACTCTCCTCTGTCATCGCAGTAATCAACACAAACAAAACATTACAGGGAAAATCCACCCTAAAACACTTTTAACACTGTATAATAATAAACCCGCTGTTGTTAACGTACTTTACATTTCTGCGTCCTTTATGTTGTTTGGTGGTGTAGTTTTCTGATAAACTGCTGAATGATCAAAGTTCACGCCCGTTGTATGGATTGTCGAAAGGCATTCTGGGAAATCATTAACTGAAGTAGACGTAAACGAGGCAAGTGGGTACATGAAAAGAGTAAATTACAACATTTTATTACCAAATAACTCACAATGCATTGAACATGTCAGATTGATGATATATAACTGTCAGAGTATCCGAGGGTGGATTTTTCCTTTAAGATATCAGGAAGCACAAACTAAGGCTGGGCGATATGGATGAAATCAATATCACAATAATCATAAGGATTTTTTTTGTATCAATATATATCACAATATGGGTCGCGTATGCAGAATCACATGTTCATCAAATTCATCCCATTGAACTGAATGGTAATGTTAGGGTGTGATGTCAGACAAAACTGAAATTTTCAAATAATATTCCCACCATACCTCATTTAGTCTGGGTTTTTAAATAAAATTTGCTTATCGTTAGGGCTGAACAATTAATCCAAATCGTATCTAAATCGCATTATGGCCTACTGCAATTTTCATCACAGGAGGCGCAATATTTGTTAAAGGCGAAATGTGTGACCTTTTTAAATTAAATATTGTCATGCTACAGAGATGTCCTGGTCTACACATCATATTCTACAGACTTAAGAAAACATCTTTGTTTGGTACAGATCCCCGCAAAAATCACACCATAATCATTTTAAGACGTTTTTCAATGAAAATTAGAATAATTATGTAAAAACTAACATTCCGTCTAATATCGCAAATCATATCGCAATTGCAATATCAGTGAAAATAATCGCAATTAGATATTTTCTTCTAAATCGTTCAGTCCTACTTATCAGTTTAGACAGCAGAATTGCGTATCACAATATCCCAAAATCACCATATCATCATCATATGATTCCACTGAAAGACGATAAATGATAATATTGAATCGTCGCCCAGCTCTGCTACAAACTGCAGTGTGTCCTCATCTGATTTGTTACAAAGTCAACATTTCTCACCTCGCCTCGCCTCGTCTTGTTCCTCATGCAGAGCTGCTGATGTCCTACTGCCCATCGGTAGAGAGGCTGGGATTTGACGAGAACTTCGTGGACGTCACAGAGATGGTAGAGAGAAGGCTGACACACGCGCCGCAGTCCGACGGCTATTCGTTTGAAGGCCACGTCTACAACCGTGTCAGTAAGTCACCTCGGTGCCCGCAGACACAGCACTCGCAGAAACCAGGAAATGAGTTGTGAAACGAGCCAAGAGGCTAAAACGATAAAACATTTGCATTGGACTTTCAGTTTCCCGCTGCACAGAAACTTCACAGCAAGTTTTTCGGTGATGAATGAATGTTGATTTTTCAGTTATTTATAATTTAACTCCAAAAGAGTTAAATTAACTCAGATGGGTGTGAACTTATAAATACTGACCAATCAACATTCATTATCACTGGAAAACTTGCTGTGGAAAGTTCCCTTTCTATGCAGCGGGAAACTGAAAGTTGACACTGACTCTTTTGTAGGGCTGCAACTAACGAATATTTTCATTGTCGATTAATCTGTCGATTATTTTCTCGATTAATCGATTAGTTGTTTGGTCTGTAAAATGTCAGAAAATGGTGAAAAATGTCGATCGGTGTTTCCCAAAGCCCAAGACGACGTCCTCAAATGTCTTGTTTTGTCCACAACCCAAAGATATTCACTTTACTGTCATAAAGGAGTAGAGAAACCAGAAAATATTCACATTTAAAAAGCTGGAATCAGAGAATTTTGACTTTTTTTTTCTTAAAAACGTACTCAAACCGATTGATCGATTATCAAAATAGTTGGCGATTAATTTAATAGTTGACAACTAATCGATTAATCGTTGCAGCTCTACTATTTTGCTGTGTTGGATTCTGATCTTCTGAAGAATGTTAAGTGTCTGCTCATCTGAGATTTGGTCCGCGATATTTAGTGTTCAGACCGGTCCTGTGGTGCTTCGCCTGTTCAGGTTCAGATGCTGAAGCCAGCGATCACCCGCGGCTGGCTTTGGGTTCACACATCGCTGCAGAGCTGAGAGCCGCCATCGGCAGCAAACTGGGCCTGACTGGCTGTGCCGGCATCGCCACCAATAAGCTGCTGGCCAAACTGGTGTCGGGCTCCTTCAAACCCAACCAGCAGACCACCTTACTGCCGGAGGACGTCAGCGACATCATGGGCCGGCTGAGTGGTCTTCGCAAAGTGCCGGGTACAGTTAGCCATGAAACCTGCCCTGAAAACACTACTGTTGGGTGTTTTAAAGGTTGAGGGCTTCGACTCAGGTTTAGGTTTACTATCACCAAAAACTATACCCAGTAATGCTGTTAAATGACTTATGGACTTAGGGTGGACTTATTATTAGTGGACTCTCAGTTTCACTATTTTATGTTGTTACTGCTCTTTAGTTTGGTTTAGTTTACTTTGGTTTCATTTTTTATGTTTGGAAAAGAAAAAAATCTGAACAAATATATACAATAATATACAATGCATATGTGGTATATAAAAAAAAACTTAAGGGCTTATCGTAAAAACACCCTACATACATTATATAAATTCACAGACACATGTCATACATGCTCTTTGCTCTCTTTTAGCTTTGTAGGGCAGTATAGTTTAAATGTTTTTGAATTCAGCACTATTTTCACCTGTTCCTAGCCCATGCTGTCCGTAGTAGTTATCCTTCCCTATAGACTTACGGTTCCATCATGTCTTCCCAGGGGTGGGACACCAAACCAGTAAGCGGCTTCAGGCCCTGGGATTGGTCAGTGTGCAGGACCTGCAGCTCTTCCCATTGGCTGAGTTGGTGGCAGAGTTCGGAGGCCCCAGTGCTCAGCGCTTGAAGAACCTGGCTCTGGGAATCGATGACTCACCTGTCACTCCTACTGGGGCCCCACAGGTAGGGTAGGGTCGCCCTGCAGTCAGACTGTCTGCTAAAAGGATAATACCAGTGTGATTTTGTTTTTTTGCTTTTGCCAGTAACGCCCATGAGAAGTCTAAACCCAGCTACGTATTTGCCACAGTCAGAAGCTGCTGCTGTTTGTTGTACTGCAGTTTTGCCCGACCTGGAAGAGAAAACACTTGCATTGTTTTCACAGATATATTAAGAACAGCCGGCAGAGAATATAATTTCTCATTTTAAATAATGTGTATTGTATTTTTGTGTATTTTTTCTTAATTCCAATGTGAAGGGGATTTTTATTTCAAAAGTACTACGCTTTCTTCCAGACTATACTATATTTTCTTCCCAAGTATGGGCCAAAAAGTTCATTTTGAAAGCAAAAAAACAAAAATCAAACAAAAATCTCAGCATCTGGCAAAGTACTTGTTGATTCATTGATATTGAGCAACAAACTCATCCGCCCACCACAGATATATTCTGGTAATTTTGTGCTATGAGAAAGTTTAAAAAAAGTACTTATTGACCGTTTAATGTATATTAAAATGCACAATGATTTTTTTTTTGCCATTCTTATTAGTATTTCCTCAATATTTCAGTCTCTCAGCGATGAAGACTCTTTCAAGAAAATGTCCTCAACTAAAGAAGTTTTACAAAAGATTCAAGACCTGCTGAGCAGTCTGGTGGAGAGGTGGGACAATTTCACAACCTGTTAAACCTTAAAACCTTCCGTCTGTCATCGCGGCCTGTAGGACGTGAGCCACCGAATCTAAACTGTTTAATCTGTTTCAACACAAGGATGCACAAAGATGGCAGGCAGCCGCAAACCTTCCGGCTCACCATCCGCAGATACTCCGCGACCAACAAGTGGTTCAGTCGGGAGAGTCGGCAGTGTCCCATCCCCAACCACATTGGGCAGAAGATCACCTCCGGTAGGCTTGTGCACAAGAAGGAAGTATATTGTAGAAATGCTGTCATGTAGGCACAGTCCCATCTGCAAGAGGCTAGGTTGGCATATGTAGACATTTAATCACGGTTCCCACTGGCTTTGAAAGTCCTTGAAAGTTTGTGAATCTTTGAAAAATGAATGGAAAGCCTTGAAAATACTTGTTTTTGTTTTATTTATTATTAAAGTTTATCACCTGGAGCTCCAAGTTCATCAGTATGCCTCAAAACCCTGTGATGGAGAATTGATACAGCAGCAGTCTAACTAACTAAACCCCAAACCCAAATCTGTGTAAGGCCAGACGTCTACCAGGTGATGACACCTGTTATACTCAGTAGAAGGTGACATCACCTGGACCCAAAGATCAGCCAATAACAAATGGCTATTTCAGTAGCATGCTTTTCACCATTAGAGGTTATTCTTTAAAATGATTTCTTTCCATGAGTCCTTAACTTGAGCAGATGAGTAAGTAAGAGATCAGAGTAAATAAAATGAGGCTTCCATGATGTCCAATTTTGACCTGTAACATGTTTGACCCCAAATCAGGCCAGTTTTGAGTCCTTGAATTTCACCAAACAAGACCTTGAAAGCCATGAAAAAGTTCTTGAATTTGATGTCCAAGTGAGTGTGGGAACCCTGTTTTTTATTGTTTATTATTTTCTATAATTTTATTGTTTATTTTCTTTACCCTCATCACTCTGAGTCTACATATTCTGCTGCCAAAAATAATGTTTTTTGTTATCATTAATTGCTTTTTTAAAGTAGTGTGATCACAAAGTTGATCATGCAAAACGTTGGATGAAGGTCTGCATTCTGATCGTGTTTTTTCTTACCGATCTTTATTTAAAATTGAGGTACCATTTCCTATCTTGTCTCCTGTAGGCAGCAGTGACGCCCCGGTCCAGCTGGTCACCCTGGCCATGAAGCTCTTTCACAAGATGGTGGACGGCAGCGCAGCCTTCCACCTCACCCTCATCAACGTCTGCTTCTCTAACCTGCAGGCCAGGGGGGCTGCAGCCGGCGGCGGCAAGGGCTCCATTACCTCCTTCTTCACACACAGCACTTCTCCCAGAAAAACACAGAGCGCTTCGCAAAACCAGGTAATACCATCTAAAGAACAGTCAAGTAGCACAGTCTGATCAGGCTTGTCATCACCTTTCAGATGCTTTGTTTCTTTTGAGAGATTAAGGCTGAAAGATATTGACCAAAAACATAATTGTGATTATTTGACAGAATATTGCCACTGTGATTTTAACTGCGATTCATATCATAACAACTTTTTCTTATCATAATTTTATTCGAACTTTAAATTGTTTAAAAAAAAGTGATTTTGTCAAAAATAATTTAAAAAAAAAAGATGTCAGTGTGCAGAATGTACTGAGTTTGAGGATGAGGAAATGTTTTGATATTGTATTTGATTGCCTGGAGCTCTAAAACACCTTGTTTAGAAATCCATTTTGGACACCCTAAGCAATTAATTGCAGCCTCAATTAGTTCATATTACAATTTTGTTTGTGTTTTAAAAAAAAATATATTCATTGTTCAGCTCTACTTTGAAGGTACATGTATAAGCTTAGAATGTCATCCTTTCATACTCTGCTGCTACATGATGACTACTGAATTTCCCTCCTGAGAAGCACAGATCAGCCTGTGTTTGAAAGTTAGAAGCCCTCTGGAAATCTAGGTTTGAAATTCTGGGAATCATTTGCGCTCCTCCCCCTTTTTTCTCCAATAGGACGATTTCTCTCCAAGTGGGATTAGTCCCTTCATGGATCATCAGTTTGGATGTGACATGGAGCACAGTAGCACAGAGGGTATGACTACTCAAGATACTTTACAGATGACCATACCTGCAGAGAGCCCTCCCAGAGCTAAGAGAGCGCTACATGGATTACCCACAAAGCAGAGCGCTGTCGTCCCTGTAGCGGCTCCACAGCTTCAGAAAGCCGCCTGCAGCACAGCGAGGTCAGACCCCAGTGAGACCAGTAACACTCAAAAGTTGACTTGTCGATTGCCCCCCAACGTAGACCCGGAAGTGTTCGGGCTCCTTCCCGAGGAAATCCAGAAGGAGCTGTTATCCCCCGCCTACGCAAACTCCCTCTCCGGCCCCCCCACACACACTGACTCACACAGTCTCAAAGACAGAAAAGAGACTGTAAGCGATTTGGATTCGTCTGACAAAATTATCACCATGAATCAGCAGTGGCCTCCGGGCCCGAGAGCAGCACCAGGAGAAACCGTCATGGGGGAAGGGAGGCGGCCGCGGACGCCGTCGCCCCGGTCTTCTGACTGTCGGTTCCCGGTAGACGTGGACCCCGAGGTGTTCTCCCAGCTCCCCCCAGATGTCCAGAGGGAGCTGATGTCTGAATGGAAGCAACAGAAGCCGGTTTTGAAGACCCCCTCCTCTAGGAAACAGGGAAGGAGCTCAGTGACCAAAGACAGAAAGGCCGCAGCGAAAGGCAGTCAGGCAAACAGCTTGCTCAAGTATTTCAAACCCAGTTAGAGTTGTCCAGTGTGAACTGGTTTTCACCAAAGACAGTTGAAGATGATGCAAAATGTGGACAAACACATGTTTTGATATGTTATTTTCCTTTCAGAGATTCTGTTTTTGAGTTGTTTCTCATGTGGTGTGTGTATGTACTGTACATATCAATGTAAATATGCAGATAAGTTACCTTTTTGGAAATAAAACTCAATTCCTTTATGAAACTGAATATTGAATTGAAAACACTGACAAACTGCTTGGTTTTGCACACACATTGAACACTGTGGAGTCCCTCCTCCCCAAAAAAGTTAAATTCTCCCATTGCCCTCATTATGTCATCCCTTATAAACCTAATTGCGGCTGTTATACAGTTGCACCAGACATTTTAATTGCAATATTTTGCAAAGCATATTAACTTACCTATCTTAACAGGACCTAAAATTGTTTTTACATCTATGTTTTTCTCACTGCGACATTGTCTTAGGCAGCAGGATTACTTCCCTGAGCCTCTGGAAGTGGGGCCAGTTCCCCGGTTGGACGATTTCCACTGAAATCCACAGAGGCACACATTATTTGTTGACAGGGACACAATCCAGTTTTCAAAGAGCCTCTTTCCTCATGAGAAATACCAGAAAACACAAGGTCTGTGATCACACAGCCCCTGCTTGGATCGCGTTAGCCTGAAACTCCTCCCTGGATCACATGCGAGAAGGGGAAAGGTTCAGACTGTAGTATGTCCCATCGCATCATGATAGTGACTATTTTATTTTACCAGGACGAGTTGAGCTCCTTCTGAATGGAAGTTGGCGCTTCCTCCGGCTAAATTGGTAAGATAGAGTTTATTACTTTTAGTTCGCTTAAGGGAGCTGTGGCACTGTTGCTTTCATCATTTCATTTTCAGGTTTGCTGTCATAATTTTTTTGGGATACTGGGTCCACATTTGCTGGGAAAAAACTGATTGTGCTGCGTGATGACTGAGTTTTGATGTAGTCTGGATTTGATTTGCCTTGTGGACTGGATATGTTTTACAAAATAACCAAAATACAATTTGATACCCCTCTACAAAGAGTCAAAACTGTATTTTACTCAAGGAAATGATGCAAGTGTTATGTCAGATAAATGTCAGACAAATATAGTACCTGCTGTAAGCTCGAGGTTTTGTCATGTTGTTTACTCAGCCTCTCCCCTCTCCCCTCTCTCTCCTGCCCTGCTGATTGTATAGAATCCAATACATTTAATCATGCACTTGGGAAATGACTGCAGATTTCATGGGAGTATCCTATATCGTGCCACTGCCGTGCTCATGGAATCTGAGTTGCACGACAGTAACTATTTCCTAAATATCACAAACACCCTTAAACTTTGACAGCGAGTAGAACTTTCAGAATAAACAAGAATGGTATCCTTTAAGATTATTTCTGCCCACGAGGGCTGTGAACCACTTCTTTTGAACTAAATATGATTTTCCGCGGCATCGTTAATACGGCGTCTTGCATAAGCTGCAAGTGTAACTGAAGCAGTCCATTGACATGAGTGGCGTCACGCAGTGTTGAGCTGGCTGGCCATAGTCAATAAAAGGAGTTCTGTCTGTGAAACAGGCAATGTTTTGCTCAGCAGTTAGAGAAAAGTCTAGAGAGGCATTTGACTGCTCATGTGGAAGGCAGCCCCAGTCATGTGCTCGCCCCTCTCTGATCAGCGTCTAATGACTGGGGAGTTATGACGTCCCACTAAGCCTGTGTGATGGTCCTGCAGCCTCAGACTGAATATTTCAGCTATGCCGCCGACATTTCACAATTTCTTTATTGTAGTATACTCACCCTATAAGCACTTACTGTAATGTACAGTATGGGGTTAACGGGGTAGTGGTGCACACTGTCAGAACAAAGAGTGCGTTTATGTGCTGGAGTGGCCCTCCAGCAAGTTTTCCAGCTTGGAGTTTGGTACATGATGCATCAAATCAGCATAGCATTGTACTGTGACTTCAACTCCAGGGCAGGTTGAGCACCCAGCTGCACAATGGCCGAAGGGGACTATGACTATCTGATCAAGCTGCTGGCGCTGGGGGACTCGGGAGTGGGAAAGACCACCTTCCTCTACAGGTACACCGACAACAAGTTCAACCGCAAGTTCACCACCACGGTGGGGATCGACTTCAGGGAAAAGAGAGTGGTGAGTGATGCAGAAGGAAACTCTACACTACCGTTATTTTAAATACACTACATTATAAAATACATTTTCTGTGTTTCTATACTTAAATATGTTTTCATAGCACCCATACATGACCTTCAAGTCACAATGAAACCGTATTTTGGGAGCATCTTGCCTCCTTAATGTGATGTATTTCCTGTTGAAACAGGATAATCGGGCAGGACATAACGTGGAGAGGAATCATGTGAAAGTGTAAATCAATGAGATTTCAGTTAGGGAAAGAACGGCAGTTTTATTTGGTGGGAGGGGCGGTTCATGGTGGGCGGTTCTGGTACAAGATGAAGTCACCATTAAACATTTTCCTGTTTTCCAGGAAGTAAAAGTTATGAGATTTTTAACTAAAACTACAAGAAACATTTTTAAAAAAATTGCCATTTTTTAAGCATAATTTGTAAAATAGGTGTATGGAATGATAGTTAAAATGACTTACAAAGGCAAAAAAAAAAAAATTCAGTGTGACTTTAAAGGTATTACTTGTTTCTCATATGTTGTCTTTTTGTCTTAAAATATCCTCCAGTACAGAAGAGTTTAGAGGTTGGCACAGCTCAGGCGCAAACAATTTTTTTATGTCTTTGCATGTAAGTCACATGTGTTGGACTGTGATGCTTTATGGTTTGGTTCAGATGTACACGGGGACGGGTGCTGATGGGACCACGGAGAGGAACTTCAGAGTCCACCTTCAGCTCTGGGACACAGCGGGACAGGAGAGGTATTCACACCCTATGAATAAATATAGAAGGTCACTTCAGAGTTCATTTGAGCTCCTCTTGTTCTTTTTTGTCCCTTATATTCACCACGTATGCAGTGTATATATAATAATATAAGTATTTTGATAGACTTGGAAAAAATGTAGAAAGGGTTATTTTAAGTTGTGTAATAAAAGCTTTGCGCTCCTTTTCAGGTTCCGCAGCCTCACTACAGCTTTCTTCAGAGACGCTATGGGCTTTCTGCTGATGTTCGACTTGACCAATCAGCAAAGCTTCCTCAACGTCAGGAACTGGATGAGTATGTGTCATCTAAGTAGCCCGCTCTGCTGTAGATCGATGGTCTGGCTTCAGTCAAACTGCCTCCGTCAGACTTCAAACTGTCTCCCTCAGTCAAGAGTTTGCTATTAAAATACCATTTAAAATGTATTCTCTCTTGTATCCAGTGATGGCTGAGCACAGCAACGCCGTGCTTCACATTCACACCCAGCTTCACATTCACACCCAGCTTCTGCTTTGGTGGCCTAACTGGCGGACACAGGTTCAAATTTGTTCTGTTACACATATTCATTTGCACTATATGGGAGTAAATGATTGTCTCTGTGTTGGTTCAGGTCAGCTACAGGCCAACGCATACTGTGACAGCCCAGACATAGTGCTGGTGGGCACCAAGGCAGACCTCCGGGACCTGAGGGATGTTCATGCCAGGCAGGCCAAAGCTCTGGCCACCAG
>OMOV01054955.1:2671-16407 GCA_900312565.1 Beryx splendens | reverse complement strand
GGTGTGTGTGTGTGTGTGTGTGTGTCATTGTGTGTGTGTAATTGTGTGTGTGTAATTGTGTGTGAGCATGTGCACAGGTGGGGAGCTGGAGCCATTGTTCCCAGTCTCGAAGCATTGCTTGAGGTAACAAAGCTTGTATGTGTGGGAACAATGACACAGAGAAAAAAAGGGATAGGGATATCCAGTCTCAGCTTTGCCCTTTTGTTTGGGAGCACAGAAACCCCACCCTGAAAGTTTGAGCTACACCAGATTCCTGTTATCTTCCCACAGTGAGACCTCCACAGCAGCAGAGCTCCGAGCATCAGAGCGAAGCAAACACCTCCTCCAGCCGGTCTGAGGGTGGAGTAGATGAGACCCAACAGCCACCACAGCTAATTACAACCGGGCAGTGTGCACCATTGACGTGAACATTTTTGCAAGAGCGATCCTTTCCTCCTCCTAGTTTTCTGTGCATTAGTAAAGGCAGAGTAACCATGGCTTCTCAGGGCCTCCAGATCCTGGGTGTGCTGCTGGCCTTCATCGGCTGGCTGGGCACCATCATCACCTGCGCTTTACCGATGTGGAGAGTCACCGCTTTCGTCGGGGCGAACATCGTCACGGCCCAGGTGATCTGGGAGGGCCTGTGGATGAACTGCGTGGTCCAGAGCACGGGCCAGATGCAGTGCAAGGTGTACGACTCCATGCTGGCCTTGCCTCAGGACCTGCAGGCCGCCCGGGCCATGGTCATCATCTCGGTGATCGTCGGGGTGTTCGGGGTGCTGATGGCGGTGGTGGGAGGAAAGTGCACCAACTGCATGGAGGACGAAGTGGCCAAAGCCAAAGCCTGCATCGTGTCCGGGGTGATCTTCATCATAGCCGCGCTCCTGATCATCATCCCGGTGTCGTGGTCGGCTCACACGTTGATCAGGGACTTCTACAACCCCCTGGTGATAGCGGCTCAGAGGAGGGAGCTGGGGACGGCTCTCTATGTCGGCTGGGGCGCCTCTGGGCTGCTGCTGCTAGGAGGAGGCATGCTCTGCAATAACTGCCCCCCGAAAGACGGCAGACCCTACATGGCTGCCAAGTTTGCCCCAATGAGGACCGTATCCGCAGGTGTAGACTATGTGTGAGTGTTTCTCTGAAGGCTGTGTGATGATGATCAACTGTATGCATTAAGCTTCTCAAAATGTCTAAGAGTTTCCTTAAATATTGCTAATGTTCTCACCAAAAGGTTTCACATTAGTGTTTATTCCCAAAAGTGCTCAAAATGACTTCTAGGGAGGAATTTCCCATGTTGATGTTGTTGCAAAATGAGATGAAAGCTGACGAGAACTTCTTGATGACATCTCGCTATGTAGTTGGTTGAGCAGGAACAATTTCTCCCCTTAATATCTGAATTTGAAAAAAACTTTAATAAATGTTTTGCAGCATTATTATGACAATAAAATTAGTTTGTTATCGTTGAGTCATCTGGATGCAATGTGATCACAAGGATTGTAATGGATTGTGAGTATACTGTACAGCCATTTTTACTCTCAAATCTTCTCTTTCACAACAAAATATTTTCCCCTTTTGTGAATGTCAGGACTGAAAACTTTTACTTTTGATTAGAAATGAAGTTCCTGTGGCCTTAATGTGTCCACTTGAGATTAGATTTCTCTAACTAGAGTTGTTTTATGCATACAAACTGAGACTGAGTGTACAGCATAAAGTTAAGAGATCTGTGTACAGGCAAGTACTTCTTTATTAAATGACTTTCTGTTATCAAATATTAAAAGATTGTTGGCCAAGTATACTGTATTATAAATCTTAATTGAAAAGCAAACTGGTAACAATGAAATAAACAAAATGATTTAAGTGAATTGACTGAATTTTCAAAAATTGATGGCACTACGCACAAGTAAAAGAAGTTGTGTTCTTTTTATTCAACTATATAATAATCTCAGATGAACTTCTAATTCTCCTTCAAATGTCAAAATTAACACATTTCACCTTTCTTCGAACATACTCTTCTATACAGTAAACAGCTTTCTCTCTCTCAGGTTCACTCTGTCAGACACTGTAATAAAACTGAGATACTGTCATCTCTGTTCAATACAAGACTCCTCACTACCGCTCATGATAAGGCATTCAGGAATTCGTGGGAGTAGACTCATGGGAATTTATCTGGCCAAGTGAGGCTGAGATGTTTGCTATGGTGTAATCGACTGCCCTTGTGTTGAGACAGTAATTTACAGTTTCTGTCTTGAGCAAAATAGACGTGACTGCCAGAGACAACAGTGCACTGTGCATGCTTGGTTACATGTTGCTAAGGAACTGTTTTATATCTCCAAAGAATGGATTTTTACACATTGCCCAGTACTGGCACATCTGCCAAGTCTTGTCAGGTTGATGTATCCTGAAACCTCTTAATGGTTTCTTTTTGTTTACAGACATTTTCATTTGAAACCACTTTGACAAGCAAATTGATAGGCTCCCCTTATTTTACACTATTGTGTCTTCTTGCATTTTGGCTCCACAGCTGTTGTAATCAGACATCAGGCTTATTAAACAAAACAATGTTGACAAAAATACTGTTTATTGCTTTAATGAAAAACATAACATTAAATCACAGAACACTTTGTGAACAAATGCGTGACTATGAATTTTTTCTATGAAGTGCTTTTGTTGCAAAATGTTCATGGAAACAGCAGCCAAGACTGAACCAGATTATTTGAGTTATTTAATTATATCAAAATTATAACACAACAACACATAGACTGAGTCATGAAATTGGATTAAAGTATAATCCAAAAAGTATATTCTTGGTGCATGCAGCAGATGATGGGATTATCCTAACATTTATGGCACATACCTCAGTCTCTCTTGTCCATTTCAAAAACAAAAGGCTACACTGTGTTAGTCAAAAGAAATTAGTCAGTCACAATCACGGCAAATCACCGCTCACACAGTTTGATAAGCAACAGGTTTGTACCTAGGATCAAACATCCTTCAAAAGAAATCGTCTCTCATCTACTGCAGCAGACGACTAAAAAAACATACACTCAAACAAATTCCTTCCCGGGTGTTGTGGATTTAGGCGGGGAGTACTTTGCTCCGTTATAGTGCTCTCCCCTCGACGGACACTGACAGCAGAGAAGAGCGCCGCCGATCAGCAGCAGTCCTGATGCTCCCCAGCCCACATACAGGCACGCGCCCAGCTCTCTCCTTTGTGCATCTGGAACCATTGGGTTGTAGAAGTCCTTTATGATAGTGTTAGCAGGCAGACACACCGTCACCAGGCACAGGGCCCCGCTCAGTATGAAGAAAACGCCCGCAGAGATGGCCACTCTGGCTTTCGCCGCTCTGTCCCCGACGCAAGTGGTGCACTTCCCTCCGACCACAGAGAGGAGGAGGCCGAACAGAGACAGCAGGATGGCGATGACGACCATGGCCCGGGCCGCCTGGAGGTCCGGAGGCAGGGCCAGCAGAGAGTCGTAGACCTTGCACTGCATCTGGCCCGTGCTCTGCACCACGCAGGTCATCCACAGGCCTTCCCAGATGGTCTGCGCGACCACAATGTTGTTGCCAATGAACGCAGATACTTTCCACATAGGCAGGATGCAGATAATTATGTTTCCAACCCATCCGAGCACGGCCAGCCCAACTCCCAGAATCTGCAGTCCCAAAGATGCCATTTCTGTTTGCTGTGTTTCCTCTTCCTCTCACTGTCTCTGAGCTCTGCACTAAGCTTCCAGCTAGAGGCTTTCCTACAGTGGGGCAGTTTTATACACAGATTCCCCCGAGCCCCCCTTTCCTCCTCTGGGTGGGCTTACATTACTTAGATGCCCACATCAATCATGTTGCCGTTGAGTTCAGACGTGGGTCTCCCCCTCCCAGAGGCCTTTGGTGCCCCTGAAGGGCACTGAGGAAAAGAAACTGTGGAATATTGTGGTTTAGTGAAGAGTTGGTTCAAAGCCTGATGTTTCTCCTGCTGTCGCTGCAGCGTTCGGATTTTGTAAAATGCCAAAAAATCTGAAAATCTACATTTATTGAATGGTGAAATATACTGTATATTATCACAAAAATATCTTTTGCTTAATAACATCTTACAAACAGCTCTCAAGTTCTTTGTTCTTGCCTCACACAATAACAGGGAAATCAAAAACTTTCCAGATGGTAGAAAGGGACCTAACTGACTTCTTCAAATTTCTCTGTGTTGTAGAAATCAATGATTGACATTCAGCAAAAGTTTAGTGTAAACAACTTATTTTGATTTGGTAAAACATTGGCATTGGAACACCAAATGGCTGCCGTGGTTATTTCTAAAATCAATTAATAATGATTATTTATAGATTTATCTCTAGAAATATTTATCGTGATACATCGTTGTTTTTAGTTTAGTATTTCATATGGTTCTGTGGCACAGCAAATTTCAAAACAAAAGTAAACTTAAGGCAGAGTGAATCTGTTCAGATTAGCAGTGACTAATTGACACAGCTGGTAGCAGTCAGCCTTGACGTCTGCGCAAGTAAAAGAATGTAAAATAAAGTGGCAACTGAGCAGGCATCGATAAAATATCATGTTGCTGTCATGTACAGACAGTCCAGAATACAACACTGGGAAGTGTTTTAAGATGCAGAAGTGCTTTAGTCAGGCAGCAAACATAAATATGATGTAAAGAAACAAGACATGGAAGGAGAATATATCATATGTCTTATTTCTTTACAAGGTAGGGTTAAGATGGATAAGGACATGCTTTTAGGACAAGTCAGACTTGAAGCCTTTGCAGACAATGCACATGAACAAATTCCCATGCAAATGTGCTATTTCACTCAATACAGAGTACAGAGTAACCACATTATACACCCTTTTAACAAAATAGTGTCTCCAAAACCTTTGAACAGGATCAACTTATAAAGCTAGAGATTTGATGTATGGACAGCTGCAGCCCCCTCCACACACACAATCATGCTATTTCAACCTCTACTCCACTCCTGTGTAGATGGTGTGGGGAACTGGCTCACTTAACGACCACAGGTGTTTTCAATTTGCGCAGTTTTGAACAACCAATCACTAACTGGCCAACAAATGGGGTATAAGAGACACAGGTGAGACAGTTGGTAAATCAATGTGTGTCATTGTGAGTGCAGCCAGCTCCCAGTTCTGTTTGACTTTGTTTCCGGCTGAATTGAGGCAACGCTATGGCATCTGCTGGTCTCCAGATCTTCGGCATCTTCCTGGCGTCCATCGGCTTCCTGGGAGACATCGTCATCTGCGCCCTGCCCATGTGGAAGGTGTCGGCGTTCATCGGGAACAACATTGTGACGGCGCAGACTTTCTGGGAGGGCCTGTGGATGACCTGTGTGAAGCAGAGCACGGGCCAGATGCAGTGCAAGGTGTACGACTCCATGCTGGCTTTGCCTCGTGATCTGCAGGCGGCCAGGGCCTTGGTGGTGATCTCCATCCTGGTGGTCTTCCTGGGGATCCTGCTCTCTCTCGCGGGGGGGAAGTGCACCAACTGCATTGAGAACGAGGTGGACAAGAACAAGGTAGCCATCGCTGCAGGAGTGTTCTTCATCGTCGGTGGCATCCTCTGCCTGATCCCTGTGTCTTGGTCTGCCAACGAGGTCATCAGGAACTTCTACAACCCCATCATGGTGGACGCACAGAGGAGGGAGCTGGGTGCGTCGCTGTTCATTGGCTGGGGCTCGGCAGGTCTCCTCTTCATTGGCGGTGCGCTCCTCTGCTGCCAGTGCCCGGACCGCAAGGACAGAGGGTACTCGGTGAAATATTCTGCTCCTCGCTCAGCAGCGAGTGGAGGAGCCTACGTTTAACAAACTCTTCACAAGTGCCTTGGGAATCGGCAAACAAAACTCTCTGCTCCAGGAAGTGAACTGTTGTTTTTAAGTTTTGAAACATGTTTTTAATTGTGGTTTTTTTACTCTTTAATGCTTTATTAAATGAAATCAAACCTTACATGATCACATGGTTTTCTCTGTGGAGGGGGTGAGGTTACAGGGCATGTGTTCTGCTTCAGTGCAGACCACAATGGTTCTTTATTCATAGTATTCCCATGATGTCGCATGTGTTCGCCACCAATCTGGTTCTTTGCTTTATACACCACTCATTAGTTGTTTTGTTTTTAGTCACCTGTTATTTTCCTACCAAGATGGCTTTGTGGTGACTTTTAACAAATGCTGCCAATAGGTCTCTGAGGAGTGTGGGGGGGTTCCCTCTTCTGTCAAGATGACAACACAACTGTTGCTTCAAAATGGCTTGCTGAAATGCATCAAAACTACCCACTTTTAAAGTGTAAACTATCAGGCAAGTGAGTTAAGATTGAACAAACGTGCACACAAGTAGCCAGAGTCAATCCTTGTAGCTTTTTGCTTCATTTAGTCAAGCGTTTTCAAACTCAAATCCATAAACTTGTGGTCAAAGCTTTCGGCTTTAAACAGTTCTTCATACATGGTTCCCTGGGTAACTACTTTCCCCTCCCACTCATTCATACTCTGTAGCAAAATCAGGACAAGCAGGAAACCTGATACACAAACTAGCTCAGTCCCCTCCCTGCTCTCATACCTGCAGTGCAAAGGCATAAAGGATCACAAGACTGCAACTAACTGCTTCACCTGTTTGTTTACCAGCGGCTGAGAGAAATTGAGTAGCAATTGTGATCTGCAGCTCAACTGGAAGGGGATTTTGTTGACATCTTTAATTTAAACATATGCCTCAACTTTGCTTTTCATTGACAAAATGGGTAATCAGCTTGTTGGTTTCTGTCTGGCAATCATCGGCTTGCTGGGCACCATCCTGATCTGCGGCCTGCCCATGTGGAAAGTGACGGCCTTCGTTGGGGCAAACATCATCACTTCCCAGGTCTTCTGGGAAGGTTTATGGATGAACTGTGTGATCCAGAGCACAGGCCACTCGCAGTGTAAAGCCTACGACTCCTTTCTGGCTTTACCGCGGGACCTGCAGGCTGCCAGAGCTCTCATCTGTGTTTCCATCGCTGTCAGTGTGGTGGCCATCGGGCTCACCGTGGTCGGGGCCCGCTGCACCAACTTCTTTCGGGACGACTGGCTCAGGAAATCCACCCTTGGCATCGCAGGAGGAGCGGTGTTTATAATTGCGGGGGTCCTGTGTGTTATTCCTGTCAGCTGGTCGGCTCACAGCATCATCACAGGCTTCTACAACCCGCTGGCCACCCAGGAGAGGAGAGGCGAGCTGGGGGCGTCCATCTATGTGGGCTGGGCATCTGGAGCGCTGCTCATCATTGGAGGAGGGATGCTGTGTAGCACCTACAGGTGCTGAGGCAGAGGAGAAGAGACAGAAGGGAGTATACACTGCCATCCCTCAGTCAAATACATACTGTAGTCAAAAATGTAATGTATTTAGCCTCACAGAAGGGAATTCTTTGTTTCTCAGCACTGGGGAATCCTGATTTCACTTTCTGAAAAGACCCTGTTCAACACTGACTTCAACATTAGTGGATTGCACTATACTGAGATTTTACCACATATTGATGTGTAAAATGTGAAAATGGTAGAACAATATATGCTTGTAGAATAAATGACCACTGTATATGGCCTTGTGGTTTTAAAGTGAAGAGTGAAATTTTGGATGAGCTAACAGTTGTATGATCTCAATGTACAGTATGTTAACTAAAACTGATTTTTGAAGCTGAACTTTTGTGAGTGAATGATAGTACAAATATTGCTGTGCACTGTGAAAAAAATAGCTACTGTATCTAGTCATTTAGTTTCATTCAATCTTTAAATCTTATTTTTCTTTTTAAAAAATTCTTTAAAATTTCACTTTTTGGGGGGATTTCTTTTGCCATTTTATGTATCAGTATCTCGAAACAAAATATTAAGGCAGAGCACTCCACTAGTATGAAGAAATTTCACCTTCGAGAAGTTGAAATGTATTAGAAACAGTTGAAATTATCTCACTTAAATGACAGTTTTTTTCCACTTTGTTTCAGAAACATAACAGACTCAATACTCAGCTGACTGGTGTAATGCATTTAACTTGTGGAAGCGATGTTTTGTACAGAAGGCTACTAATAAATTGACTTTGTAGATTTGTATATTTGTTACTGAAGGTCTGCATTTCATGTCCCTTTTAGTATTATTTTAAAATACCCGTCAGCTTTTATCATATTACACAAGCACAAATGGGAGACACGCTGTGGTTTAGATAGGTGTTGCAGAACTGCAACGCTGGTTGGCCAAAAGGATAAAAACAATATTGTCTCCAGAGGCAATGAGGCCCGAAACACTTGAAAGAACACACAAACAAGATTCTGTTACTTAACAGAAACTCACTGCTCACTGCATGAGACATCTGAATGTACATAAAAGCCAGAATATCTCGACTTGCATGTGGCTCACAGGTGTTTAAAATTACCTTCTGTGTATTTACAGAGGACAGGAGCACACACGCTACCTCCCTCTCAAAGATGTTTGTGCCTCTCTGTTGATCTTTTGTGTCGTCTGACTGCTTTAGCACAGTGTAACGTAACTTCTGCTGTCAGCAACTGACTCTCCATTTCCAGAGAAACAAGACGAGAGAAATGCTGTTTTATTTCTCCAAAGAGCCCAAGAAGACTTAAGAAAAACAGAAGAAAAAAGTCTAATATTTTGGAAAAGTGGGAATTTTTTATCGGATTAGCCCGCTCTTGGCTTTGATGAAAAATATAGAAATATTCTGGATTTAGTATAGTATACAGTAGGCTATATACAACTAGATTTTTCCCCATGGGAGGGCAGGGGAGGCTGATTGGAGGCCTGGCACTGTGCCTGATGGGGGTTATAGGAGTGTGTGTGGCGTGTGGACTGCCCATGTGGCGCGAGACATCTTTTGTGGGAGCAAATATTGTGACTGCGCAGTCGGTGAGTTGATATGACATTTCACTGAATATTTCATCTCACTTGCTAATTAAGTTTAGCCAGAATCTCACATTTTGGCATTTCACTGCTGTTGCCTTTAATCCATTTGAAAACAAAAAGCCGTGACAGATTTTTTTAGGTTGCAGTGGATGACGGTGAAATAAGAATCAGCAAAACACTGAGAAATCAATGAAATATCACTGTAACTTGTCATTTTATCTTGTATCCAGGCTTATCAAGCTCATTTTATGATTTTTTTTTTTGTGAAATCATCTTACTGGCAGATAATTTTACTGGTTTCAACAAATTTGACTTTTTTACTGTTTTTTTTGTAGGAGAATTTAACTTGTTTCGGTACATTTGAAAGTAAAATTGCTTTGGAGAAAGATTCTTGTTTCAAGATTTTCTTCATTGTTTTATGGTGATTTCTCAAAAGAAGTCATACTGGCTTCAAGTGAAATTTACTGAAACCAGCGGTAACACTTTACAATAAGGGTACATTAATTAATTAACAGTTAACTAATGTGTCTAGTAATCATTTAGTAACGGTGTTCATGTTAACTAATGTATTGTGGTTGGGATGAGGCTTGAAGTCACTGAGGTTAAGGTTAGAGCAAGCTTACGGTCAAGGCTGTTAATTAAGACCAAGCCAGCAAGACTATCTGCCAGTGCAGTGCGATAATTTGACTAAAAATATCATGAAATAAGCTTGATAGGTCTGGAAACAAGTTTAAATGTTTTGCAGTGTGCTCAGCTGAGTCGAATCAAAGACTTAAAAAATGATGCCTCATCTACATCAACAGATGGACGAGGCATAATGAGCAAATAAGCTGTTTCATGCAACAGAAACAGGAACTCATGGACTATGTTATGCCACCTCACCTCTAAACTTATTTAATATACTGCCCAAGCCTTATTGTAATAATAATAATAAACTTTATTTATATAGCAAAATGTAGTTACAAAGTGCTTTATAACAAGAAAAATAGAGTTTAAGAAGTCAGTAAAACATCATATGAGATAAAGGATTTACAAATACAAAATACAATAACTAATAAAAAATAAATAAATCAATTAAAACAATAAAATAAGTTAAAATAAACACTAAGAGAAAGCCTTTACTCTCTCACTGAAGACCTAAGATTTCCTCTTGCAGGTGTGGGACGGCCTGTGGTTGCACTGTGTGTTCCAGGCCACGGGTCAGATGCAGTGTAAGAGGCACAAGTCGGACCTCACCATGACCCCCGACATCCAGGCGGGACGCGCCCTCACCTTGCTGTCCATCCTTACCGGCCTCTTGGGCTTCATTGTCACCCTGCTGGGTGGAGGGGTGGTGAACTGCAGCGGAGACCCACCTGACCGCACTGAGCCTCAGTCCACCTCATCCTCCAAAAAAAAGGTGTTGGAACTACACTGTATGCATTCTTTGGATAGTGTCTAGTGTGTGGGGAATATCGATGTTATGCACATTTGTATATACTAAGATGAAAATGTATGCTCTTTTTGGCCCTGTGTAGAAACTATACACTACAAAAATGACCATCTTAGCAAGTAATTTAGTCTAGTTTTGAGTCCTAAAATCATATTCTCTGCAAAACAAGTGAAACTGGAAGGCACTTGGACAGTGCAACCCTCCACTAATGCTGAACAATTCTCCGACTTGCTGTTAAACCCAAAGGCATCGTTCCAGTCACTTAAATTTGAAGTTAAATTGATTTACTGACCCTGGCAGCATGCTCTTAGGATTTGGGATCAAGTCTCCATCTCCATTAGTTTCATAGTAATGGCAAAAAAAACGATAATTGTCCGATGGCAAAATTCCCAGTTCCGGATCACAGCCAAAATGTGTTCATGGTCAAAAGCCTGTCCACCACATTTCATGGAAATCCATTCATATGTTTTTTAGATTTCCTGCTGACAGACAGACAGAACAGGTGAAAACATAATCTCCTCGACAGGGGTAAAATTCCACTAATGGGGAGGGAAGACACGGAAATTTCAGAAACAAATTCAATTGCTTTATTGCAAAACAAACATATACAGAGAGCCATTGGACATTGTTACTAACAGCAACATGAATTCACAGGACTGACAGCACCAGGAGCAACTCAAAAACTGACAACAAACAGGGCGACAGAGAAAGCATGTGTGTTATATCTGAACATGAACTAGACAGCATTCATTTACTGACTATTCAGATATCTGATCAAAAGGTGAATCGAAGATTAACTCTGGTCCTGATAATGCTATCAAATCGGATGAAAGCGGGTTCTTCAGCTGGGATCAAGAGGATCAAGCAGATGCAGCAACAGAAAATAATTTCACTGGAAACAAGTGGAATTCACTCACCCTATTTGCCGACCTTTTCACTTGTTTTAAGAAAAGATTTTAAGACTCAATATGAGATTAAATGACCTATTAAGATGAACACTTTTGCAGAGTTGCTGATCCATATCCATCAACTGTTTGTCCTAGGCGGCTCTGCTGGGTGGAGCTCTGTGTGTCCTGTCTGCCATCCTGTGCCTGGTTTCAGTCAGCTGGTCTGCAGGCAGCACCATCTCATTGTATAACGACCCGCTGGTGGCAGCGGCCCTGAAAAGAGAGGTGGGCTCGTCCATCTACATCGGCTGGGCCTCCTCCCTCCTGCTGCTCCTCGGCGGGGCCTTGATCTGCTTCGTCTGCGGGGGCAAGGAGCGCTCCCACCCATCCTACCCATCCTACCCACCCTACCACGCCTACACACCTTACAGGTCCAGCTCCAGCCACTTCAGCGACCGCTCATCCCACACAGCCGCAGTGAGGTCCGATATCATACGACAGAGCAATTCTTCAGATCCAGGATCCGACAGGGGAAGACTGAAAGATCCTCATACACCGAACAGATTAGAGACTGTAGCCCAAGTGTTTGACCGTAACTCACTGAATGCAGCTCAGGGTGGGGTTGGGGGGTATAATCAGGCTCAGGGGTCGAGACCAGGATCTGGGCGTGGGAGCTTTGGCCAAAACCCATCCAGCAGGTCAGGGACAACAGAGCAAGGGAAGAGATTATTCATGGGAACGCAGCCAAATCAGGGGTTGCTGGTGCGCGACGCTGCGAGCAG
Organism: Beryx splendens; assembly: GCA_900312565.1. Lineage (NCBI taxonomy): Eukaryota > Metazoa > Chordata > Actinopteri > Beryciformes > Berycidae > Beryx > Beryx splendens. The sequence goes on along the minus strand of OMOV01054955.1, from coordinate 4,451 downwards.
AGTAGAATATTACTAACACGCCTAATCCGGATGGAAGAGGGCTTCAATACTAAATATAGACTATAATACATCGTCCTGTTTAAGAATGACTGCACACAGGAATTACTTAACTGTACTTTTTTTCATTGATAGCTTATTGTTGATTTGTTTATCTTTTGTTTATTGTTTTATAAATGTCCCTACAGGGATCAATAAAGTATGACATTATTATTGTTATAGATGAACGCATTTGTATTTTTTGATTCACATTTTGCTCCTGACACATTTTACAAAGCAGCATCAATAGATTTATCAAGAACATATACAAGATATACATATATAAGATATATACAAATTTGAACACTTTTTCTGAAGATAAAACTCATGATTTTGGATATTACCTTTGTATTTTCTTTTCCCAGAGACTCCTTCCAGTACAGCTTGGCAGCATGTCCGCTCCAGTGATGGCTAACGCAGAACCACAATCTGGCTGACCACTATTTCCAAACTATTGATCTCTGTTCAAACAAAGGAGACTCTGTGTGTTAAACAGAACTAACCTGCATGCCTGAAAACATGATATTTATGTCTGACTGACTTTATATTTCACTGAATCAAACGTATCCATCCCCAGGTGGGGTTTTATCTGCATGGGCAGGATATTTCCACTGCAAAAAATATTCAAACTGTGGATTTAACAAGGAATTTAGTTTTGTGTTGAGCCTCAAATTATATTATATGAAATAGAAAACACAACAATGTCATTCGTTTGCAAAGCGGTTTCACTTGTTTCAAGACTTTTCCTGAGATAAGTGACACTAAAATTCTCTAACTGACTTGACTTTGCATTTGAAACAAGTGAAATTACCACATCAGTATTTGTTTTTCTTCTTTTTTCTCCAGTGTAACTAAAATTCTCCCTCACTTCTCTCCCCTGTGTTAGCAGGATGTGATATGGTCTTGCGTTTGATGTGTGTGCGTGTGTGAGAGAGATTTTATCTGTGTGTCTGTGGTTTCTTTCTTGGGGGCTTGTGTGTGCATATGAATGCATGTCTATAGCATTGGGATACTAAACTACACTAGTGTTGTGGAGCAATCCGGTCAGGTGAGATTTCTTCAGAAACCAGTTCCAGCTTTGAGTGAGAGAGAACGGGGGGAAACTCCTCCTCTGTCTTCTCCTTTTGCAACAAAGCCTATAAGTGAGGTAGCCACTGTCAGCATCTCATCTGAATTGGCAGTAAACCCTACTTCTGTTCATTTGCTCCTTCGTCTGTCTGCTAAGTCGCTCCTGCCTCTTTGAAGAGACCTGCAGAGCATTACCATGGTGTCTGGAGGAAGACAGCTGCTGGGTCTAGCCCTGGCCATCATTGGCTTCCTCGGGAGCATCATCATCTGCGCTCTCCCCACCTGGAAGGTCACGGCCTTCATCGGGGCGAACATCGTCACTTCTCAGGTGATCTGGGAGGGCTTGTGGATGAACTGTGTGACCCAGAGCACGGGCCAGATGCAGTGCAAGGTGTACGACTCTCTGCTGGCCTTACCGCAGGACCTGCAGGCCGCCAGAGCGCTGGTCGTCATCGCCATCATCGCCGGAGTGTTCGGGATCCTCCTGGGTATCGTCGGGGGAAAGTGCACCAACTTCGTGGAAGAGGAGAGGGCAAAGTGCAAAGTGGCCATCGCGGCGGGCATCATCTTCATCATTGCGGGGCTCCTGGTCCTCGTGCCCGTCTGCTGGACCGCCAACACCATCATCCGTGATTTCTACAACCCCATTATGACCAACGCCCAGAGGAGGGAGATG
>OMOV01054767.1:1903-13162 GCA_900312565.1 Beryx splendens | reverse complement strand
ACATTCGACGAGTTCAAGGCCGCACTTGGAGAGTTGGCCCGGAAGAAGTATAGAGACAAGCCTGCAGAGGAGGCTGAGGCGGAGGTCTTCAAGCTGATTGAGGGGAAGGCACCCATCATAGCAGGGGTCACGGTAAGACTCAAGAAGACATCATTCCAGTGAATATTAGCGACTTCATTAGAAATCTGACCCAGGAATTGTAGAATAAACTCAAATGTTTTGCACACTTCCTCGCAGAGAGCCGTGGCTTCTCCGACTGTGAGCCGTCTGACGGACACCACCAAGTTTACAGGGTCGCACAAGGAGCGTTTCGACGACACCGGCCGCGGGAAGGGTAAGGCGGGACGAGTAGACATGGTTGACACGTCCGGATACGTCTCGGGATACAAACACGCGGGGTCGTATGAAAAAAAAGTCACCAAACCCCCCCTCACCAAACCGATGTGAGGGCGAAGATGAGGAAATAAACATTCGATCAACTACTAGGATAATTTTCTATTAAAAAAAAAAAACTCAACGAAAGCACAAAAGAATAGGATTTCATTTTTCTTATTTTCCCACCCATCTATTTTGTGTGTGTGTGTGTGAGAGAGAGAGAGAGAGATGTTTTGAGTTCCTCTCTTTGTGAAGTGAGAACTGGAAAACTGTTTACATCTATTTTTACAAAGTCATCACCAGCTGGTACATTCCTATCTGATAGCAAGTTACTGCCAAACACTGAAGAGAACAAACGAGACAAAGTGTTACGCTATGAATACTGAAGCTTTGACGTTATGATAGGGCCTTATAATATTTATTAAGCACAATGAACAACATGCCAAGAAAAACAAAAAAAGTGGGACAACAGTCTGAATTAACAACATTGCACTTTTTCATGGAAATTATTCTATTCATATTCAAGAAGAAATTCATTCTTAATTTATTTTGCCGAGTTTCAATGTTATTTGGCACAAATTATTAACATAGATGTTATCAATGTATATAGCAAGACCAAGATTGATAATTCCATCGTCAACATTGTCTGTCGTCCCCGTTGGTCATGAATTTCGGTGTCTTAATCGAATCTGCTGTTCATTTTCTTAATTTTTTTTAAGTTTACACATATTGTCATTTCAATATAGTTTGCCTTCAGCTAAAGCCTGAATAGGATATTAAAATTTTTGTGTCTACTTGTTTTGGAATGCTTAGAAAAATACTATTTAGTTGATTCTGTCAAGACTGACCGTGTGTTACCTCCGTCACATCCCTCTTGCTTTTTTGAATATGTAAAATTATACAAAAACCAAAAGTCTTACCATACCAATTTTTTTGTTAATGGGCCTGCTTGTAAGTTACAAATCTAATTTCAATAAGATATACTGTATGTATTTTATCCTTTTTGATTATTAAGATCTTATTGTTCAAACATGAACCTGTATGCAAACGGTTTTGATAACACGCATTCTGTACGAACACTAAATTGATGAATTCAGCTGAAGGAGGAAACTCTTACAATAGAAGATGAGCTCCGTTGTTTAAGATTGTATTTTTAACCTTTTTCTGGTATTTCCTCATCAGATTTATATAGTTCTAATATATTTGTGGTAAGATTGTGTATATTTCTAAAAGTTTATAGCCGCATGGCTTAATTTATGACACTGGCTTTGTATGTTTTCTGTGTAGTTGCTGTACTTTGTGCATGTTGTGTGTACTGCATTTGATTCAGAAGCGTATAGACTATAGTAGGAAATTAACATCTGCCATGTCTTCTTTGAACTGCTGTGCCTGTAGTGAGGACACACTACTGGATGGACTAAATTATCTTCACTGAAAATATTAAGTCTATAAATTGTGGGATCATGGAAGATTTAGCTTTTCAGGTATGTAAAGGACATTGTTGGACACTGAACATTACTAAACAAAACCAATGGAGACCAAAGTTAGTCCCAGAATACCCAATTGCTTCAAATCAATGCGTATTAACTTATGCATCTACAAAGTTAGCCACCCTCCAACGCTATTATATTCGTCTGTGTATGAGATTTTGAGTACCTTTTATGCACGGTACTGTTAAGTAATGAGGCACAAATTCAACGAAATAAAAAAAACAGGGTATTACTGTCACATCATTAGATACTATATGAGGGAAAGGGAAAATTGCAAACAAGAGATATACTTTTGTAGGACATTATTTTTCCAGCATAGTGGCACGGTGTTCATGTCACCCTATCTGTAGCCTCAGCTGATGAAGAATCAAGCATCGAGTGGCAAACTAGCAGCCATCAATGTATTAGTTTTAGTCTGCTTTAGAGTCTGGTTTAGCATCTCCAGTACGATCTGTCTTGTGTACTTAATGCCAAATACTGTGCACCTTTAATGTGGAGGAACGATATCGTGTTTTTTTCCAAATAACTTTTAATGTACTATTGTGCCCTGGTGCATGCAGTGTGTTTTTGTTTCTGGTTCTTTAGACCTTTTAATGTCTGTTCATGATTTGTAGTGCATTATTGAAAATAAAAAAACACCCCAGAGCCTCTGCTGGGTAGGTTGGGGGGTGCCAATCAAAACTTTGGTATTTGGTGTTATATTCTTATGGATTGTACAAGAACCTCACAACCACACACCACATAACTTAGGCAACAAAACAAAACATAAACATTCAATTTATCGTCCACATTATTTGCGCTGTTCTGGTGTTAGCGTGGAGTGTTTGTGTGTGTGTGTGTGAGTGAGTGTGTAGCTGTCCGGCCCTAAGGCAGAGGTATAAATAAAGTCATAGTGCAGCTGGAATCTAGATGCATTCATTCCACTGCAGTGTGTGAGGCAGATGGAGACACACAACTGACCTAAAAAAAATTAATAAAAAAAGCCCGAGAGACACAATCTTGCCACTGATCCAGGAAATACATTCTGACCCTCTCATTAGCATTTTTCTCCCCGAAAAATGATTTAACATAACGGTCCTGTCACACACACATAAACAGAATTTCTTGAATGAATTGCCCTTCCCCCGCTACTGTTTACATCACCAAGCCAACAGAGCATATACATATTGTTTTTGAAATAATAAACACTACATTTCTCAACATAACTAGAAACTTAATAAATACAAAAATGTAAATGTACGCTGCAGTGACTTATAAATAACTTAAAATCATGATAACAGCAGAGATAAATCTGACAGGAAAGGGAGAAGGGGGTTAGAGGGTACAAGTTGAAAAGGTCGATCATGTAAAAGCAAAAAGAATGAAAATAACCATTTGTTATTGCTGGAGCTCATGCAGCTATTGCATTGCTGATATGTTGCTCAGCATCGGCCCGGCTGTGCTCTTCTATACTCATGCTAGTGTGCTTCTTCCCAAAACCCTCAGTAATGTTCCCCACTTGCCTTCAGTTCACCTAGCAAGCGCTCGTTGGTAGCCACCAGGGACCTGCGGCACACAAACACAAGTCGGATTATATAAACGAGTGCAAGTGAGACGGTCTTTGTAGGGAAACACAGACGCCTAAAGAAGCAGGACTGATATTTATATAACATTAGCTTATGGTTATCAATCTGATTCATTGCAGATGAAGTAAAAAAAACAAAAAACAAAAGGGGTATACTATCATCTCACCATTGTCTCCATATGGAAGCATCCTCTTACCTGTGGCTTTCTTGCAGCATATTTGCCAACTCCTTCACTTTCTCAGCCTCCTGCACTTTCTCCCTCAGCCCCTCTATCTCCTTCCTCAGCTCCTCCACTTCTGTCTGAGCCTCTACGGATGTGGAAGCAGAAAGTATCATCGCTGGATGAACACTCATATCTGCCGTTGTTGTTTTGTCTTAAAGTGCTTTTCACTCACCCTTAATCTGAGTAATAGGAGAACTTTTCATCATAGACTTGAGATACTGCTGTTCTAACTTGATCAGCTGTTTCTGTAGAGCCACATTCTCCTCCAAGACGATCCTCAGCTGCTCATTCAATCTGCCCTGTGTTGAAGTAAACACAATGAGGACGTTATGTGCATCACATTTATCTGAGTGATGCATTTACTGCACATTGTTGCTACTGTGGCTCCACTCACCACCGTGCTGCGAGCCTCCTCCAGTTCGGATGACAGATGATGGACTTCTACTTTATGCTTCTCCTCTCGTGCGGCCGCCTGCTGGTTCAGGGCATCAGCTTCCCTTCTCAAGGTCCTGACCTCTGCTTCTCGGCTGCAGATATCACTTTCCATCATGGAGAGGATCTGGACTGCCTGAGCTGGAAACAGAAGGGGTGAAATGTCCTGAGACTGGACTACAAATAGACACGACGAGATGCCGTTCGTCGTCTCCGGCTCAGATTGCCAGATGCCGCATACCCAAACCAGGCTGCAACTCACAGAGGAAGTTGTTGTTATGATGGAGTGATCGCTCTCCTGTCCAGTGTTTGTCCACAAGGTTGAGGAGCATCTCCAGTGGTTTTCTGTAGCTACCCTGGGACACAGATTCAGGGATAAGGTGACGTGACAAAAGAAGCCTTGCAAAAAGTCAAATGTGATTTGTACAGGGAGGAAGAATGAGCGAATGGATGAATGAAATGATTGATACAATAAGTGAATAGTAAAAGAAGACTGAATTTATTTCCTATTTCCTACCCTTTTCTTCTGTTCGTCTTTTTGCGGCAGGCTGAAGCCCCCTGCTGTCTTGTTGAAGCTCGAGTAGGAGAGTCTCGGAGGATGCAGGATGGGGTTGGAGGGGTCAGAGAGATTCAAGCCGGGACTTCTTGGACTGGGAGGCCGAACATTCATTAATGGGGAACTGTGGCGGCGATCTTGATCTTACAAAATGTTGAAGGCACACATTCAGCATCATGTAAACAAAGTGAAATTCGTTCTATATATGTATTATATAAATGCTAAAGAAGGGGTTCTGTGTGGTCTAGATGCACAGTTCTTACCAGGATTAGCAGTAAAATGCCCCTTGGCGGCCAGTCTGATTTGCTTGGGGAGATCCTTTTGCTTCTGTCTGTGTTTCTCTACGTAGGGACCAAAGGACACCTTTGGTCTTTCAGTCACTTCTAATGAGGTAGAACTTTTTTTCTGAGACGGCTCTTTCATTTGCGGCACTTTGGACTGGGTCCGATCTGGTTAATAACAAATGACACAATAAACAAATAATATGAATAGCCCCCCCAATAACCTGATCTGAGTTCATGAGCCAAAACAAACAAGTATTGACCTCTGTCTCCATCTAGTGGTGGTTTTACACACAGTCAACAACTGAAAAGAGATGGAGATTACCGTTGGCCCTATGTGTGTGCGTGCGTGCGTGTGCGTGCGTGTACTCGACAGCAGCGCTCCATGAGGGCAAAAACTAAAACCCAGATTGAAAATAACCAGAATTATCCTTTAAGATGATAACTGAAGATGTTCTGTCTGCATTTCATGAAAATTTGTATTTTATTCGGGGGGGTTTAAAAGCCCATGAAATGCGTCAGATAAACTTTTTCTAAATGCATTTTTTGACAGCCGACTTGTGGATTATGATTATTTTTTTGCCTTGCAAAAACCTGAGGGAAGTAACAAGATCAGATCTCATCGCACCACAAAGTCTCACTCCTGTGGTGTCAGTGTCTCCTTCTTATATATCACCAATTCATTCTCAGTACAGCAGATTGCTAAAATGACACATCACACAACTTACCATATTTTGTCTGGGTATACCTGAGGATGGATTTAGCAGTTTCCTAAAAGCAAAGAGCAGATTTATACAATAATGTACTACTGCATTTCAAATCTGTGGATATAATCTGTGACCTAAAATAAGTAAAAATCACCTGTTTTGGAGGGGAACTCTCCAGATCTGAAACATTTTTTGATTCTTCCTCTCTGGATTCTGGGACAGAAGACAGATGAATTGCTATTTGAAAACAAAACTTAATCCAGTAGACCTGCAAGATGCTTTATTTTTGATTAGTGAAATAGCATGTGGACTTCGAAATCTTACCTTGCTGTAGATGAATAAACTGTGACTCTGTGTCCTTGTGGAACGAGCCAGAGAGAGGCTGAGTTTCACTTTGGCCTCCATTAGTGACAAAGTTCAACACAATATCATCGGTGTCATCGAGGAGAGAGAGCTTCTTGGTTAAGCGGTCAATTGAAGCCAATCTCTGATCACTGCTTCTGCAAACCACAAGCCAGACAGCGAAGATGTCACTCAAGCAGACAGCTGCAAGGAATAAAATTTGCATGTAGGAAAATGTTTGTTTTTTTCCAGTTTGAAGTTTCTTTCACACAGGGCTCTAACATTTTTTACTTTTCAAAATTACACTTCTCCTTATTAGGCTACTTTCATCAAAATTAAGTGCACTCATGCCATTTCCATCATTTGTTTGAAAGCTAGTGATGGTATTATTAAATCTTATTATTTAAAGAATGTAATACAACGGAGAGGAGTACCGTTCATGAAGCAGTGTGCACAGTGTGAAGGAAAAATAGCAATTACAAAACAATTTCCAAACCCTTGGTTCCCTTTGTCTTTCTCCATACTTTTCTACACCCAGAAAGACCAATTCTGATGTGTTTTCAATGTGTTCCAGGTCTGTGGTGGAACCCTCTATCAAGTAAAATGAAAGCTGAAACATATAAACCCATTTAAGTTGAGCATTTGACAATCCATATACCTCTGGTGAGCAGCCTGATTCAGAGCGGGGCTCTTCTGCTGAGGCACAACTGCAGAGGAGAACTGCATTATAGCAACTTTCCGCTCCGTGTCTCTAACTGGACAGTTATCTAGAAAGCAACGGAAGACAGTCAGTAGGGTTGAGAACTGACCTGAGATGTGACAAGATCTTTAAAACCCTAATGTGGGTTAACACTTCATGTGGCTATATAGCTTACCTAGCTTCCGTAAATTGGGCATAGCATGCACCAGGTAAGGACGGTAGTGTGGATAACTTTTCGTCAGAGGGTTGAGCCTGAGGTCCAGCTCTCTCAAAGCGGGCAGCTGGCAGACCACTTTGACCTCTTCAAAGGAGGGGATGCAGTTGTGGTACAGGTTCAGCCTCTCCAGCATTTTCAAGTGCTGCACCCCCTTTGAAGGACAGAGTAAAGTTTCAGATAATAAACAGTTTACTTCATCATTATATTAACAGTTCATGGCGGCGCTTACCTCAACAGAGACCAGCACATTATAGGAGAGATCAAGGGACTTCAGACGGACGAAGTTCTTCAGTGCGGTTCCAAGATGTCTGATCTTCTCCTCGTGTGTTCCGGGAAGACTTAGTGATCTGACATCTCCTGTTAAAGAGCATGACATTAGCGTTAGGTAGGTGGAAAAGAAGCACATTACATAAGCCTGATCCGGCTATTTTGGTGTGCAGAAGGTGGTGGTACTGTAGGTGGTTTAGGTAGCTAACGTTAGTTTAGCTAGGCCCATCATTCCCTTCCCCTTTGGTTAGCTAGTAAGTAAACTAGCTAGCTACGATAGTTTACAACAGCAAAAGTTTTGAACGTGACGTCTTGAACCTCATATATATTAGATTTATTATTTTTTAAATCGTAAGGTATGTTCACGGGAGCAGCATTACCAAGACATGGGTGTTTTAATTGCAGTCTGTCCCGTATCCATTGCTCTGTTATTGTTGTCAGGCACTCCGCCGCCATACTTTTCGAACTTGTGCTGCCTTCAGGTGCTGTCGGAATAGTAGGCCGAGATGTGACGCAGGAGGCGGAGCCCGAGCCTTGTCAACAATCGATGGTAAAAGTGATGGATAAAATGACTTATGCTAATATAAAGTATGGGCAAATTTCACATACACACAAATAAATATTCCAATACCAAACCTCAATGTGTTGTTTTGTTGTCAAATGATGTGAACAGTACATTGTAATCATTAATACCTCAATCAAGTAGAAAGCCGTGAAAAGTTGAAATAATTGAAATCTTTACATACACAGTCTTTGTATAAACGTGAACACATGCTGGAAACGTTGCTGTTATTGTCTGTCTCTCATATGATTATTAAAAGGTCAATCTCTGGTCTCTACAATCTGGTTCCTTTGCTGTATACTTATTGTATCTTTATTCCAATAAATGAATAAACAAAGTAAATAAATAAGCATTTATAACAGCAAGAATGTCTGAAGTCCGAAGTAGGAGCTTACGAGGACCACCTGAAGGCAGCATTGTGAGCATGCGCTCTATCCATATCCTGATTCGTCACGTGTCAAAACAAACACATGCAGCGGTCTAGGTTGGTGTTTCTTTACTTGAAGTTTGGTGCTGTCCTCTGTGTTCAGCTTAAACATTCAACGAAATTCAGACAAATAGTACAATTTTACTCCACAACTTTATACAAGTTAGTTTGAACCTGTTCAACTTTGGCTGTGTTTGCTGCTGCTACTAAGCACCGCCAACATCCTGACTGTGTTAATGAATTGAATTGTGTTCTTCGTGTTACTCGACGTCAAGATCAATGGCCTCCTGTATCACAGAATGGATAACAGCATGTTCCAACATCATTTTGTCTGCCACAGCGCTGTACTCATCATATCAACTCTTCAAGGTAGGGAGATTCAGGTTGTTGGCCAGATCCTTCAAATAGCATAGCCAATTTAACACAGAAAATGTTTACATTATAATTGTTCATGTTCAGCCTCCTGTACATCTTGGTTTGAGGTTTTTCCTACTGGATATTCTGGAGCTAAAGCAGCACTTATTTGGATATGTTACTCATGTGATATATGACAATTCTGAACATCGAGCCTATAGCTGACATGTCTGTGTTTGGGGCATGAAAGTTGGGCTTAAACTTTTCATGAAAAGTTAGGTAAACACTGAATCCAGCCGTATTACATTTGGCAATCTCACCTTGTGGTTTCTGTACTAACGTTACTGCATTTACTGCCTCGCCTCTCTCTCTCTCTGTAGGATCACAGGGCTCCTTCTTTAGGTCTTTTCCTGCTCGGGCTCTCCGCAGGACTTTGCCTTCTGCGACCCCCCAGCTCAGACCTGACCTCCCTCCAGAATGACGCACAGTGGGCCAGTGAGGTTCTGGCTCCGGCTCTGGTCTCCTTTGGCTTCCTGTGGCTCAGCGAAGACCACAACACGGCCCATATTCTCCTGTGTGGCTCCTGCCTCCTGGTGGGACTTTGTGATTGGCTGTCAGCAGACGCACTGACACTGATGACTCGCTGCCTGGCCCTGTCATCCCTGTCCTGCTCCCTGACGGTGTGCCTGTTTGCTGGTAATGCTTTAGGGGCCTTCGGCAGCGTGGCCCTTAGCCTCCCGTTGCTTGTGGCTCCCAGGGTTGGAACCAAGGCTTTTGCCCCGCTCATCTCTCCAGCTGCTACTGAAGGACTTATGGAGTGGCTTTTGAAAGGATTCATGTCTGCAGGCTGCTGGGCCTCCACACAGGCCCTTAACAAGTTTCTGTTGGAGGTCAGGGTGTGGGACTGACTGACCAATGTACTGTAAGAATTTCATAAATCAATTTGTGTGATTAGTCATGATCTGTGTTAACTTATGCACTGTGTCAAGAGCTACTAACTGTCAGAGGGAACAAAGTCAGAGATGTAATGTGTCTAACTTGACTCAGGAGCATTTTGTGATATTTGTGGCAGAGATTTAACCTATATGATGATGTCAGTCTCTAAACTGGAGGTCCCATGCACCAGAGGATGAGATACTTTTGTACAGGGACTGAATACAAGCCGTTGTTCAGTGAACAAAGCAGTTTATTATTGAGGGAGCCCAATAGACATACTCTTAGTGCAGCCTATGAAGTCCACATGTCAGCAAATATTATTGACATATGTGCAGGAGTGTGCAGTAAACAGAGATACATGGATTGCATTTTAACACTTAAAAGCTGTACAGATTCAGACTCATAATTGTATTCTGTATAGGCAGAAAATTTAAGCGTTGATCCTATTCCTGTTATGAGACCTTATTGAAATGCCGATCTAACATGTACCTTAATATTTATGTAGCATAGCTACAAACTGACCACAGAAAACTGCAAACACTGTGCAACAGTGATCCTCCTAAACATGACGGAAGTGCCTTGGTGATATGTATTAGGGTATTTTATTTGACAGTGGTGAAGCTGGCATGTGACCAGTGTAATTTCCTGTATGCACATTTCCAAGTATGTCAGCAGCCTGCACTCGCTGTAGGCCATTGACACATTGCTGTAGGACACATCTCTCTGCTAATAGTTTATGTGTGAATACGCTCTGGTTTTCAAAACAGCCAGTCACCTCAGACTCTGGATCCTGCTCATTCTGCAGCCTCAGCAGTAATGCTATCTAAATGTCTGCAGTCGCCCAGACTCTTACCTCATCATGCCTATTGATACTTATCAGCATACTGCTGTGTTGACGTTAAATGTCTGTTTAATTTAACATCACTAAAATGAAGTGTTTATCATTTTGTATGTATTCCACTCGTCCTTGCAAGATGTTAATATTCTTCAGAGAGATTCTGATTGGACACTGCAGATTCTGTGTCCCAGGAGTCAGGAGTTGTGAGCAACTGCTTCAGCACTTCCGCTGCAGTATACAAGCATCCGTGGCTCTTTGCCCATCTCTGGGACAAAGCCTTGGTCAAACTTCAGGGCAGCGTTGACTAAGGGGTTTCTGAACATCATCTATAGTTTTATAGATGTTTGTGACAAGATTTGATGATTTATGTCTTTGCTTGGTATTCATGGAATGTTTTTTTTTTTTTACTGACCATGTATTTAATTGCTTTTTGTTAACAAATACTAACACCTATAATATTCACTGGAAAAAAACATGAAACTTGAATAAATTATCTCACTGTTTATCAGATAAATCACTCCAGTTATGTAACTTTGCAAATCTCCTGGATCATATCAAACTGTCTTATCGTCGTGCCACTTATCAGATTAAGGTATTTGCAAATACATAAACACCGGTTACTGGTCCCTTCCATGTGAGTACGCGTCAGATGTGGAACTTGGCTCCTCTCCTCCGGCTCTGGCTCGGGCTGCTGGAGTCAGTGTGAACCCCCAAACTAATCAATCTCCATATCTACCGCTTCACCACTGCAGAAGATCAGAAAGCTGCACTGAGCATGCCCACTGCAGATGCAGCCTGTGGATGAAGCAGAGCGGAGAGGTAGGGAGGAGGAGGAGGAGGAGAAGGAGGAGTAAGGGGAGGAGAGAGACAGGCGGAAAGGGAGTCACACAGGAGCTGCACAGTGCTGGGATGCTCTTGCAGCGCAGAACAAGGGCTGCATGGGAGGTTTTTTCATTGCCCACCCAGCTGGAGTGTGAACGGAGCACA
>OMOV01054588.1:4734-18192 GCA_900312565.1 Beryx splendens | reverse complement strand
GGGGAGGTGCACCACCAAACCACACACACACCCTTTTCCCCAACACCCCCCCCCCCCCCTTCCCATCTCACTTCCCTCAGCAGCAACAGCAATAGCAGCAGTGGAGGCAGTGGTGTGGTGAATAAAAGGGCTTCCTGAGCTTTGGAGGGGCACACTAACCCAGCTTGGCAGGCAGTTAGTTAGTGTGACAGTAGCCGTGCTGGATGCCAAGAGGACAGGCTCTGCGCAGCATCTCAATGACCAGAATTCACTGAGTCCACAGAGCTGGGGTTTATGGTCCCCCCAGCCATCCCTCTCCCACCCCTCCTCTCCATCCACCCACACAGGCATTCAGCCTTTTCATTACGATGATAATGGGGCAAAAGCCGGAACAGGCCCCATGTCTGAGCACCATAAGTTGTGGCGATGGCTTTGTGGCGATGTCATGCGTGTCCATGGGAGCAGAGCGTGCTGCTACGGTCCAACAAAGATAGTCAAGGCCGGAAGAGGGAAAAAACAGTGCTGAAAATCTAAAGGATGTCCCCGAGGCAAGGTAGATCAGGCAAACCAATGGCCTTTAGCCCACATCCTCACTCTAGTCCATTCACGCAAGGACACATAGTTAAACCTGAACATGGTAAACCACATCTGTGAAGCAGGCTTAGGCTACTACTCTTTTCAATATAAGATGTTCCTGTTCTTTTTAATCCTTAGGAGAAATTACACTTACATTACACTTTGACTTCATGCTGTTGCCTTAGTGCAGCCAACGCGTCAAATTAAGAAACATGACTTACTCTCATGTAAAAGTACAGGACCTGCTGTATAGACAAAAAAATAAAGTATGTGTTGAACTGCTCTGTTAGTACAATGGCCTAACGTGCACCTGCATGAATGCACCTGCCTCATTCTCTGATACAGGTAGACTATCTGTTACAAATGCTACAAATTGTAGAAGCTTGCAGTCCAAAATAAGTTACGTAGTTTGCAAAAAGGGCCTTAACATGTCCTAGAACAAGCAGAGGCCTGGACCATGATATCATGTCATAACATCAGAATGCATCATTTCAACAAGTGAATATTTTACCTGCATAGAAACGTAGCAGGGAGCCAATTTCTGTGTTCATCCCTTCCTCCTGAACTCGCCATGGGTCCTTAAATCCAAGCTTAAAGAGAAAGTCACTCTGGATCTGGAGAGGCCTCTCATCTGGCCCGAGCCTCCTGACAGCTTCACCATGCAATTGAACATAGAGTGTGGGGCTGAAATCACATGCATCTCCATTCTGGTCGGCTGTCGACCCTGATTTTACAGCATCTTGGCAACTGTCGGGATCTTGGATGTCAGGTGTATTACCTGTAGAACAGGCTCTTGACAATGAGCTTGCACTACTGCTTGGTGGCAGGCTGCCCAGACTGTGAGGTTTGAGTCTGTTATCCGGCCCCATATTGTTTGTTATGTCGTTTAAATGTCCTGCATTGCAGTGCTTGTAGTTGGCAGTGACAGCACTGATGCCATTGGAGTGATGCTGGGGGATAGGGTCAATGCTTGTGCTTGACGTAGGACAATCGAGCTCCAGTTCGTCCGAGGAACTGCCATAAGTGTCGTGGCCCTCTGTGGCACTGTCAAATGTGGGGCTGAGGATGGACGCCTCTGTGCCCAGGATCATGTCATCACTCAGGGAGTCCCTGTGCTCGCTGAGCCGGGCCCCAGAGCTGAGGTCATCAAACGCACTGCTCTCCACATCTGAACCAGAATTTAATCCATAGCTGTCTACGCCGTTCCTCTGCTCCGAATCATCATCATTGGGGGTATCCATATTAGAATTAGAATTTAAATCTGACAATGAACAGGTTATGTTATCTTGTGACTCCGAGTCTGGGGTAAAAAGTTTTGCATCAATGTCCTGTTGCTTTTGCCTTTCATCAGCATTCTCCATGAGCAGCAGTCTCAATCTGTCACTTGGCTGGCCCGACAGGCCGCCCCTCAATTCTGTGGATTCCAAGGAAGCCAAATGGTTGCATTTTATACTTCCGTCTTCATTCACCTTGCATTGATTATCACTGAATTCATACTTCACATTGCAGTTGCCATTTTGGTCAGTAATGGGGCTATCTTTACAAAATATACGCAAAACGGAGCCCGACTTACTGCAGAGTTTACTCAGACGGAGCGCCATCTCGCCGGCCGTGGTGTCCATCGTGCAAAGAACCGGCCTGGGATATGAGGGCGTCAGTCTGTCGTGGACATGTATGGAGCCCCTGTGGAGATCAGCACGCACCCACTCTCGATCAGAGGGCTGCAGCTGCATGTTCTGTCGGTGTTTCAACAGTGTCTTCCTATCCAGACTCCGGGTATGTAAAGACGCAGAGGAGAGGGCCGAGTTCATCTTGGCGCTGCAGGCGGCGGTGACAGCTGAGGTGGCGGTGGCTGCAGCTGCGGCGGAGAGGTTCCTCTTCAAGCGCCTCCGTCTCAACAGGAGAGAGTTGGAGTTGCTAGATGAGCCCCGGCCATTAGACGCGATACTTTTATTTGACGCACTAGATCCCACTGTAGAGGCAGCATGAGGAAGGCTATTCCCGTTCCTTGCGTCTACGCGGGAGGTTACCAAATGTCCACCGCCATCATCCGCTGGAGTCCCCCGGGCGACAGACAGTCCGCTGGGCTTCTTTATTAACTTGGTCGCGCCTCCATCCGACGCGCCATCCTCAGTGACAGCCTGCACACTTTCCATCTCTGCGAATGAAAAGTAGCCTACACTAAACAGATAACGGTGCGCACTTGGCTACACATCCAACCTCTACATTTAAAAGCCCGAATGTGGTCCCAACGGTGTAAATGTCCGCCAACTGGGCGGTGTTGCTTACTTATCCCACCAGCAGTCATTCACTTCTTGCCTTCGTTTCCCTGTCGGAGTCTCCTCCGCTGCTCCAAAAAAACATTTTCCCGATTAAATTCGCTGGGAAGAGGCAGGACGCGCAGGGACAGATCAGGGCGGAGACGTGACTGTGCGTCTCATTTGGACCAAAATACTATGCTAGAATATGAAATGAACGTCGGTCGACCTCTTACGCAAATACTGACTGCTATATATTCATGAGGAGGACACAAGATGGGGTCGCTAACAACAACGCGTTGCATTGTGGGAAGTGTATTGCGTGAACGTGCATGCTGCAAATCGCCGCTGTGGAGCAACCTGACGTCCAAAAATACATTTCCCAGTCAGAGTTGACTCCGCTCCAGCAGACAGAGGCGCTGTACAATGAGAGGCGTAAACCCAGAGGCTGTGAACTGTTTAGTGTGCAGCCACATAGACACATCCCCTTGTCAATGTGCTGTAGTCACATACCTCAGCTACCTGTGTGCGTCCATAAGGTGTGCGTGTATTGGCCTTTGCGTGCGTCGGGGCAACGCAACAAGAAAATTACCCAATTGCATTACTTTGCCAGGTGAATAGTGCTGAATAATGACTGGCCAACACAATTTATCATGGGATACTCTAATAGTTAACTGTTGAATATGGGCATTGAAGACAAACCTTTCAGCTCTTTCATTCCTTCATTCGTGACCCATATGGATTAAGCATTTGAAATCTACAGCTCGATCTTTTCTTAAATTAGTTTCAATTGTAGGCCTAGTTTCCAATTCAACTGCTTGGGAACGTCTGGCTGTACGCTGTAATTATTTTAGACTAGTGGTGACGAGGCAAATAACTTCAGCACCATCTCATCAGGACGCCATTTCACAAGGCCATGCCGACCGGCACAGCCTCTGCTCTTATTCTATTGTATTTTTCGCCATCTAGTGGAGTTGTATAGGCTGCTGTAAACCACAACGGTTGACCCAAACTTTCCCATGTGAAGATGCCACAAGTAAGCTTTAGATAGACCATGGATTTCCATTCCATAAGACTGTGTTGAAAGGAAACCCATCCAAGATTTTTGTTGTTGGATATGACTTGGTACAGAGTCATGTTGGCCTACCTGTCTAGGTGTGGAGGTACTGGCTGGGAGTGAAACATAACCAAAGTCATCATTCTCTCATTGTGCTAATGTCCAGGGATTAAAATAATTAAACTGCTGGAAACCCACTGGAACCCCTTCAAGGACCCCTGATGGTCCCCAGACCCCATACCACTGACATAAATACTAGGCAGTTGAGCTCAGGCTTTCTGATTTACTAACAAATAGTTTAACTTTATCATATAACATTTTTCAAACTTTTAAGTCAGTATGCAGCCTTAACTTGTGAACCAGGATTTGGCCTAAATGTATGACACTTTTCATGTTTAATCAGTGGTATGTAGGTCAGTGGTATTGGAACCATTAAGTCCAACTCATGCTTCACTGGCCCTCCATCAAGGAAAGTGCTCTTTTGGGGAATATATATATTTTTAAACCAACATTAAAAGTGCTATCAGATCCCATGTATTTTGGTATAATAAAGAAAGAGTGACTGGATGGGAAAATACATTTCTTACCTTCAATTTTTTGTGACACTTTATTGATTCCTGAAGGAGAAACTAGACTTTCCACTTTCCCCTCCACAGGGACTCAGTGCAGGTCAGCTGGAGAACAGCACAGAGCTGGTAGCAGTTCAGCATCTTGCTCAAAGACACTACAGCAGGGCAGACGTGTCACAGGGGCTTGAACCCTTCAGACTGAAGCCTTATCACAAGTTAGCCTGCTTACTTCTCCAATAAACAACTGTGCTACCACCCGTATTGGGGAGATACGTAGTACAATTACTAGGCCAATATTTAGCAGGAATTTAATGGCAGTTTAACTAAATTCAAATCTTACCCACATACTACCCTACATTAGGCTAGTATTCTATATCTACCTCGTTAAGATGATTTATCTAGCCTAGATTTTTATAGGCCATATCCAACTCATTAAGCAGATTTTTAATGAACATGTGTATTATTTTTTTTGCAGTAGATGCCAGTCGTTTTTAGTTTAAGATGGGGCAACTCTGTGCTTTCCAGGCCCATGACTGTGTGCAAGGATGCTAATATTAATACAAAATTATAGCTCATAGTCTAAGCCTGAATGGGTTTCTCCTGAACTCTAATTATCCAAATCCAAATGACGTGTAGGCCATGAAGTGTATTGCAGGAGTAATGCAGGCCTTACAGGAGGGTATGATTGAAAAGAGAGGAAGAGGTATAACAAGTCTAATACAGGAGCAATTCCTCAGGCAAACCAGATTGCAAATAATCGTTAAATTAACTTGGTATAAATTTCGACAATGCAGCTTAGATGCAGCTGAACTTTTTTCTTTTTTTTTTGGAGCCTATACAAAGCAGCATAATTTGAGTAGGTCTATGGCCAACTTACTCATGGGCATGAATCTAATGTTGCTACACAGGAAATTGGCAATTAAGGACCAAGACTTGGCAGGGGAAAAAATTGGATAGCCAAATTGGGTGAAAAAGGGAAAAATTCAAAAATAAATGTATAAAAAAAAAAGAAAAAGGACCAAGACTTGTTCAGGAGCATTTTAGTCTGAAGAAAAGTGGATTTTCTGTAGGGATATCCAGGGTTTTGAATGTGTGAACATTCTTTAAAATGCCAACATATGCAAGACTGGGAACTTGGGCATCAGACTAAAGCTTATGATTTTTATCTTAAAATGATGAAGCATACAATGCAAATGCATTCAGAAATGGAATTTAATAGACATGACGTATCCTTTACATGGTAATCTGTATTTCAAAAGTGAGAAAAAAAAGAACACTTTCAAATTTGTTCAATCTCTCCACCAACATGTAAAAGTAAACTGATTATTGCTGAATTCATATTCCTTGATTCCAGCAAAACGGATAACCTCATGCTCAGCCCAGTGGCTCAAATAGTTTCTCAGTGTTGAAAACGACAGAATTGGCGTGTATTTGGATAAATGCATTTATATTAACCTCTATGTCCTGAACATATGCACGGAAAATTCCAAGAAATGGCATGATGCTGGAATCATACGGAAGCTGGTTCTAGCAAAAAAAAATGCAACCTCATCTTTCAAAGGCTCTGTGATTAGGTGACCCAATGAAATTTTGAGAAAGAATATAATAAAAAAAACAAAATCAATAAATAAAATGGGGACAATGCAAATGAGAACAACCTGTGCACTATTTCTGGAGAGAAATTCCTCCAGGCTCTTTATCAAAACTCCTATTTGTTCATATAAACCATAAAGTGCATAACCATTTTCTATGTTCTCAGTTTTTATTGGGTCATCTATCCTACACTGCGGGAGACCTTGAAAATGAGGAGCATACATTTTTCTTTGCTGACAGATGCATTATAGTAGGTGGCCAACAGCCCTTCACCTCTACTACGTTTCTTCATATGACAAACAAGAATTTCATATTGCAACTTTAAAAGTAATAAAGTAAAAAAAAAAATCTGTATACATAAAGCTTATGAGCATTGGAATACTGGTTTAGCATCAGTGATCAGGTAACAAGACCATTAAAGTTAAGAGGCAAACTGGTCACGGATCAGAACTCCAATGATTTTACACATGTGAGTCCTGACCTTAAAAACAGTGGCCATTGTAAAGCCAAACTCTTAACCAGTGCAAATCTTTCTAGCGATGAGATTTAAAAACCCTGACTCATTGAATCCGCTAAAATCTGTACTCAACTTTCAGAACTGAGATGGCATTACTATTTTCAATCATATGGAATTGAGAATTTAATCCAATGTTGGCTGAAAACGTGTCAGCAAAAATTGCTGAAGAGGCAGATTTGGTGGAGCCAATCAAGAAAAATGCAGGAAAAGTCCTCCTGACTGACTAAAGCCTTCTGAATATAAAGTATAAAAGAAAATTAAAAACCCTGAAGTGAGGGGTAATACAAGCAGAGTAGAAAATAAACGGGGATAACACCTGCAGTTTAACTTTTCTCTACAAACAGAAGGAATATTGCTTATTCAAAAGCCCATAAATAAATAAGAGTATGAATGCAAAAGTATAGTGTGTAATACAGTGCGCACCTGTTGAGTAAAGATCATTAAAGATACAGCTGAAAACAAGAAAAATATATGAACAAGAACATGGTGAGCCCAGCTCTCGGTTCTAGGATCTTCTGTTCACCCGTTCCAAAGAGCTGCGACATCCCCTGAAGACGTGTAACTTGAGTGTTTAAAATCCAAGTGCCTCTATCAAAAACAATCAAAAACAGACAAAATAATATAAAAAAGCAATAAATTGTTGCACATACTGGATGCAGAATATATCTGCCAGCTGCATTTTTTCCATAAGACTTATAGATTCTGACATGAATGAAACTTAGTCAAGCATGATTCTTCTAACTTTGTTACTTTCCTACCTCAGTATAAACAAAATGTACATTTGGAGAGAGTGCAGGCATTGCCCAAACTCTCAAATTCACAGTTAGCAATTAGATGTCAACATTGTCGGTACAGTGGGAATTGCACATATCAGGGAAGAGAAGTAGTCGGGACTACATAGTAATGACACAGAATGAACCCCAGAGGGCGCTATAGCCTAAGAAAAGCAGAGAGAAAATATTGCACATGATTCTAATGTTGGACCCCTCCCTCCCACGTGTCTTTCTAAGCCATTTCCAAAGCTCTGGTATGAGCAGTAAAGATGTTTCTCCTGCCGACAGCGAGCTCCATAGAACAAGCCCTGCATCCTCCCGCAGGGTCGTCCACATTCGCTCTGCCTCCGAGGGGTAGAGGGGCCCAGAGTGACGGCATAAAGGGAGGGATAAAAACAGCAGTAATGTCCACTGAGAGCAGTATTTGAATCAAGTCCACTGGTGTTATTGATGAACCGAGACAAGGGCCACACGGTTACTGTGGCCCTCAATAAGACGTAGAAAGTGTCAATCAATTGCGAACAAAACTCTCCCATTCTCCGGTCTGCAGAGAACTGAGCGCCTGCCTGAGAGCTCAGCACAGGGGGTTTACGAGACAGTCTGGTCAATTCCACAGAGGGGCGATGTGAGTCAACTGGAGTCATTATGTGCTACTACGGTGTATGAAGTAGTGGGTGTCTGCATCTCGGGTGTAGTACCGACTCAGTTGTGTGGGTCTTGAAAAAGGCATTTCAGAAGACATGGCCTTATTGTAGAAACGGGCACCATTTACTGTCCAGCACTTAAGGTTCTCAGTGGAGGAGAGCGCCGGTCCGGCACTGCTCGAGACAGTGGTGGTCTACTACGGTCTGTGAAACCTTGAAGGGGAAACATGGAGAAGCAGCATGTCAATACATCTTTACATTCCATCGCCTCAGCTAGAACTCACTAGCCTGGTTCCAGACTCCTGAATCGCATCCCGCCCACTCTTCGAGCCCATTTTGTGGAGCAATTCAGAGAGTCTGGTGTTCTCTAGTCAACAGCTTGTTCTCTCTTGGAGAAACAATTGAGCCAATCAGCGCCTTTCAGGGCGGGACGGAAGTTTGAATCGTTTGTGCAACGGTTTTTCATTGCTGTGAATATTTGTTGAAATCATCCCCTTAACAAACACATTTTGTCAAAAACGACCAACATTCTTGTTGAAGTTAGTAAATATATCCAGCATCAGTGTAACTGAAGATAACATCACAGCGGCCGGATAACACAGAAAACGGCTAACGAGGAGGTGATCTCAGGCTGAATAATGGAACGAAATGCCAATCAGTCTGAATATCAGGCTAAGAACTCAATGAACACTGCACAGTCAATACCTTTGTGAATAAAGCTTGCTGTATATTAAGTATTTACAACGCCGCCCAATCTGTCTCATATGCCGTGACATTCGGGCGTGCATCTCCACATGCAGTCTAATGGCTTCGACAGAGCTGCACGAACGAGCATTACCTGGTTAAATGGCGACTTGACTCGTGCACTTCCATCTCGTTGCTCTTGAAGTCGTTGAGTTCCTTCCGTATAGCTGCCTGCAGAGGACAAACAAGACAGGAGATTGAGAAAGTAGCAAAGGGTTGGCACACAAACTGCAGCCTCTGAGCCCCAATTCTACCTCCTTTTAGCATGCATCATGCATCATTTAGGCTTATCTGGAGGCCATGAATGATTCTACTCCGTTATCTTCGCACTTCACAAGGCTGTTCAATTTCCTTCTTCTGAGACATCTGAGAGAACAATACTATACAATCTGTTCTTGGTCTAGTTGGCTAGTAAGTTTGTCCATTTAACTACAATGTAATGAAATTTTCTGTGAACTCAACCATGGATTTACATAGAATAAAAACATATGCACACACACATATACAGCTCTTAATTTATTTGATGATAATTGTATATTCACATGTTCTTGAAGAGTTTTACTTGTCGATTGAAAATACAGATTTATTCCAAACATTATAAATGAAAACAAATATTTTAGAACCTCAAAATACATGTAAGCAGGATGTTTAGTTTGTCACATATTGTCATATAGTAAGCAATTTATTTCAGGGTGGAAAAACATCACAAATCTGTTTGCCACTAGGCAGCACCACTGGAGCAGTGTGGGAGATAAGTGCCTTGCTCAAGAGCACCTATTGTGTTTACTGAAGGATGGTTAGTCATACAGTTACACAATCAATTTCTCCTTCCAGATGACTGAAGAGACTTTGAAAGTGCACATCTAATCAACAATACGTCACCAAGTGATTTTACTCTACGGAGATGAGTCAAAGTTCCAGGAAGCAAATCAATGTGTTGGGCCTTTTTAATAACCTTAAGTCCCGGTTATGACGTTATGTGTGACAGCAACCCAGCCGGGTGATGTCAATGCAGCTTCTAGTCAGCATGACTCGAGGGGACGTCTCGGGTCTTGCAGGACGCTGGGCTCCTGCGGCCGGAGGACAAACAATACTCAAATCTCTGCTAGCCTTAGACGGCAGAAGCAGAAAAATGTCAGCGGAGCAAAGCCGAGGCTGAGAGGGTCCTGAGGCACTGTATGACCGATTCCCCTCTTATGTAAGGGGGAGCTGTTGCGTAACCAAATGCTGAATCCCCGTGCTTTTCACATGAGTGGTCCTCAGGTGTGACCTGGCGTGCTCAGAGCCGCGCGTCAATGGAGCAATGGAGGCAGGATCTCTGCTCCGCGAAATTGGAAGCTCATTAAAAGTCAGCGGCATGAACCATTGGGAAGTGAGCAGCAGGACCGCTCAAGGGTGTTTACTCACAATGGGGAACAAAACAGCTGAGGTGGAACAACCATAGGAGGAGAGAACAAATCCCCCAGCCATTATTCTCCTGCATTATGGGCTGCTTGACTCAAATGAGGTAGAGTGAGGAAAGGGGGAGCATGACTCTTTATCAAGAGGTTTGAAATCAGTTTACCTCAAGCGAGGAGGGATCTCTGCAATAGATCATCCCAATCTGACTATATGACTGGGTATCTAATCCCAGGGGTACTGGCCTTGTCAGCTGCTGTGAGCCGGGTCCAGGGTTTATCTGCCCGCCTGTCGTAGTCCTGGGCGTCGGACACCTCCACGTAGTCGCTGAATCGGATGAGGATCTTGGCCTGTCTCAGCTCCTCTACAGTGGGCCTCTGGCTCAGCTGGAACAAGAGGAACAAAACATTTGGGAAACAGGAAACAGAGAAGAGTATTCCTAGCCACTAACACAGTTAACAGCTAATTTTCAGAATCCTCATACACTCAAGTCCTATAGTTCATGTTGTCTACCTACACTGGCAGTGTCCCATAAATTGAATTAGTGTGGTAGACAATGAGCTTTTTGTTTAAGCATACAGCACCCAGTTGTTGGAGGACTAAAGTTTCTACGCTGCATATATACTGTATACAATATGTCAAATGTTTGGACACACAAATTTTTCTTTATTTTTAACTATTTTTCACATTTTAGAATATTAGTAAAGACATCAAAACTATGAAATACCACAAATGGAATTGTGCAGTGACCAAAAAAGTGTTAAACAAATCAAAACAATCTTATATTTTAGATTCTTTAAAGTAGCCGCCCTTTGCCTTGCTGGCTTTGGAAAGAAATGCATACAGAGGCATCAACTTCACTATTTATATTTGTCTAAGAAAAAATTTCAAGCATTTAAGCATGAGCCTCTAGATCAAAATGGCTTTAATTATCCAAACTTTTGACTGGTGTGTTAATAAGGCATGAAGGGAACAGAATAAATCCCTCAAAAAAGTGTGAGATGTTTGTTTTTAGCAGCATGTCCGCAGGTGTGCATAAAGTGCTATTATGCAACTGAAAGTGATAGGAACATGCTCAACACCTCCCTATGGGGTGGAGGGGATCTGGCAGCAAACACTCAGAAGGGCCAAGGGCAACAAGGACACCAGCGTCCCCTGGGGAGCCAGGATGTTAGGCTTGCCACTGACTTCACAGATTTCACTTCTCACCTCCGATGAATCATTGTCCTGGTGTTTGCTTTGCCCGGCCAACAATTTGCCCCCTCCAACACCCTAAACAACAACTGTGAGGACGGGCGGTTCCGTTCACCTATGGCGAACACAACATGTCGCATTTTTTGAGGCTATTTTGGTCTTACCTTCCGTGTTAGCCTTCGTTTTATCTCCCTCTTCTCCTCCAGCTCCTCTTGCTCGTTGCGAGCTGTGGAGAAACACACAGATGATGGGCCATACTGTGACAACGGGCACATGCGCTGAGTGGGCTGCTTAGGAAATGTCTGGAAAGTACTAGAAAGGGAATAAACACCCGATTTGCATAATACGACTAATTAAAATGCACTGCAGGCACACAAAACTTCATATGTTTCTTAAAATAGCCTAAAATAGTTTCACATCATTGGCTGTTTGCAGGAGTACTGGCATTGCTTATCAGGAGAGAACGACTACCTTGCTGCTTTCAAGTTGTCCCATGGCTTTCTGTTCTTGTTTATATACATGTGATTATCTTATCTTTAAGTTAGAATATAAATTGCTTTCTTTTTAAGAGAAAAAATGGGTTGATATTATGAATCACATTCAGTATTTCACAAGACTAAATTCTTGCATCTCACTAGCCTTCAACCATGTGTAGGATATATTCCAAGCCAATTACCAAGGCAGAACCCTCCAGCTTAGAAAGAGCAAGTTAAAAGGAAAGGAAAAATAAACAGCACACTGGGACATTGCTACTATCCGCGAAACCTTCGGCAGCCATACTGCATTTGTGCTGAACACACACTGTCGCTCTAGTACTACTCATACTTTTGGATTCCGGAAGGTGCCTCTCAATAAAATAAAGCCCTGTTTGTTTAACCTTGGTGCTGTGTGTGAATGAGTGATGGGGAGGGGGAGGGGGACATGACTTGTCACTCATGAATTCTTAGACTTTGTGTTTCTCCCCTGCACTCTGCCAATCACTCAGGAGCCTCTGGGAGAGCAGGAACTGCTGGTAAATCAGTCTTTGATGTGAAAGCTGCAGAGTCCCAGGCTACAGAACTGCTTCGCTCTGATACTGCATGTGTTTGAGCTAAGAAACCAGTCTCTCTGGACACGACTCCTCAGGGAGCCCTGCTGCCTGCCTGCCTCAAATGAAAAGGCAGACCAAGAAGGAATAAAGGGGAAGATGTATGCCACTAGCTTTCACATAACTAGGCCTCTCAAATAACCAGGCTACACTATATGAAGCCTGCATGCTCAAAAGGCTGCTACAAATACGGACTCATGCTTTGTTACAATGCGTTTAATGAAGCGTCACCGGTAAATGGAGAGAACATTTTGACGGTTTAACTGCTATCACATGTAAATTGACTTTAGCAGCTTCTAGATGATGTTTTATGGATGAATTTAGCTGTAAAATACACTCACGTTTGAGGATGTTCCTCTGTTCCAGCTCCTCAGCCGTGGGCCTCTGACTCAACCGCCTAGGGAGAGACATGCATCCATGGTCAGCACATAATCACAGGCGAGATCGACCCCTTTGAGGTCAGCGAGGCCACACTGAATCAATGGAGGTAAAAACATGAATACCTAATACAAATCAACCTACTTTACAACGGTCACATCATCATCAACTGTCATTGTCCAAA
Organism: Beryx splendens; assembly: GCA_900312565.1. Lineage (NCBI taxonomy): Eukaryota > Metazoa > Chordata > Actinopteri > Beryciformes > Berycidae > Beryx > Beryx splendens. The sequence goes on along the minus strand of OMOV01054588.1, from coordinate 5,241 downwards.
AGAAATCCGGTGCAAACATTGAACTGTGGAGAAAAAGGAACAGCTTCTGCATGTGTGATCACATGCAGACCAGGGGAAGCTGCTCAGTTTCCTTTTTGTCCCATATTTTGCCCAGTAGTCACTTCCCCGCTTTGACACTTCTCCTTAGCACAACTTGGAGGTCGTCTGACATTTTGACTGACCGCATGAACTGACAGAACTTGAGCTGGCACATTTTAGAAAGGTTGAAAAATGTTATGCACTAGTCCCAAAATGACTTAAATATGCTTAAGTTGAATATTCCTTTACTTCCATCACAACTTAAATTGTTTTTGTGCAGAGAAATTACATTCATCTTATTTAACATCCTGGCTCGTGACAGCTTGACTGGTGCACTTTCTAAAAATTCAAACCCCTACTGCATTAGGCATGCACATATACTGTAGCGCTCAGTTCAGCCAGCCATCATCGTCTGCCCAATCCTTCTCTTCTAATCGACTGAGTGACTGCATGATATAGGATGGGAGA
>OMOV01053822.1:2149-16742 GCA_900312565.1 Beryx splendens | reverse complement strand
ATAGAAACACTATTAAAGCAACAAAGCGACAAATGTTACTATTGGTGTTTGTACAGTACAGCTCTCGGGAGTTCTGATGTCGGCCTTACTGTCCGTTCCTCCTCTGTTGGTTTTCTTTTTTTTCAGTTGTATTCTGTACAAAAATATTTTGCAATAAATATGGAACCATTTTCTAAGGACTTGGTGTTGAGTGTTTGTCACCACAGCTCATACTGAGTATTAGCATTTGTTTTTTATCGTCGCTTGTTCATGTTCTTATTTGTTGGCCGTCATTAAGATGCTTCTACTAATTTACTGTTTCTTTGTTATTTTGAGGTTTTTAAGTCATTTTTAAAGTCACAGTGAAGCGGCAGTTTGAGTTGTTTCTTCTCCTTAATGTGATGTATTTCCTGGTGAAACAGGATGTTGGGGCGGGAGGGATCGTTCAACAGTCTAAACCAATGGGATATCAGTTAGGGAGAGAGAGGCAGTTGTATTTGATGGGAGGGAGGGGTGGCAGGCTGAGGGGCGGGACTGTTTGAAATCTGTGATGGTTTTATTGGTTGGGATGTTTATGTTCGCCTCCTTGTACATGATGAAGTCACCGCTAAATATTAGCCATTTTCCAGGAAGCAAAAGTAACGAGATTTTGATATAAAATGACAAGAAAATCTAATTAATGTAATTTTGTTTGGCATAAATGGTCAGACAGGTTTATACTGTGAATGTTTGAATGAACGAACTGAACTTATTGAGGAGGATCAACGTGTTGGAAGTGATTTTTCGCACCTTTAAATGATAGTGAAGATTAGGGGCCCTTTGAGAACCACTGCTTTAAGGACAAAAATCAGGTAACCGCGCCGATAATGTGCAGGAACTTTACGTCCGTGCGGGTTTTTGAAGTTAGTTTTAACGCGTGACAAACGTGTTTGATCGCAGTCAAAAGACCAAAAGACTCGTTTCATCTCCCCAGACTGGAGCGTCCACAGCAGGTGACCGGGTCGTTGCGGAGAGCCCGGTGTGTCTGTGTAGCATATAGTTAAATGCCGCTGTGTGCCACTTCTTAGTCCTAATTGTCTTACAGCCCAGATGGCTTTGGCATATGACTCAGCGCTTTAGCCGTGACGTCGCTCTCTGAGAACAGGATGATGGCTTTGGGACACAACACCGGACCTGTCCTCCGCACGCTACAAGGGATGCACGCTATTCAATAAATCAATTTCGAGTTGTGGTTTCATATTTGAAAAGCTCAGACATGTTAAGTTAAAGGTCACCTGAAGGCAGGTAACACACTATGCCAGAGAATCATCCAGTATGTGTAAAACAAACTCTCAGCTCTCTGGAAGTGTTACCGTTTTGTCAACAAAGGAATTAAAACTAACGATTATCATTTAAAACGTATAAGAATTTGTTTTAAGTGTTTAAAACGGTGGATTTTTGTCATTTTGGAACTAAACTCTTTATTAGTTTGTCAGCAAACATCTGAACAAATGTCTTTATCCATAAGCAGAATCTGTGCCCGCAGGTTTTATAAACCAATGATATAAATACTTCTTCATTTTCAATTACGTTATCTTTCTATATTTGTGTATACGCAGCATGTTAGAACGCTTCAGACGCCTACGACATAACAGATGGCCATAATGTCATAAAGACTAAATGTAATAAAGCCTATAATGTCAGAAGATTTTGAAATAACATAAGATTTTTGACAATAATATAAGAATTTATTATGTTATTGTCTGAATAATGTAACATCAACCAATAATCTGAAATGTCTTTAAATGTCTTTTCCCCATCATGTAAGAAATGAGAAGCAACACTGACAGTAATATTCAGTAATATTCAGTAATATTCAGTAATATTCAGTAATATTCAGCCGGGCTAAATGTCTGTTTTGAGTAAACAACCTGAAATCTCATTACATGTATCGGTTGCATCACGTCACATGTCCGCTGTCAGCCTGCGCCCGCAGCACAGGCCTGCAGCGACGTCCACTAAAACCTCTAATAAGAGGGGAAATATGGGCACACGTCCCAAACAGCAGGCCAGCACAGTTCCATGATGTGACTGATGGAAATCCAGCCAAAGCTTCTGAAATATGACACGTGAAGTGAAATATGAGACATGATGTCAGCGAAGAGACCGTCTGGTTCATGTGAAATGAAACTGAACCCAAAGTCATTCAGTGTCACTTTATATTGTATGAAGTGGATGAATGACACATTATGACTTTAGAGATATGAGTTTCATTCCAAATTCAAAATGCCGTTCGTTTAGGAATCTTGCAGCTGTTCTGAAAAATGACCATAAAGGTAAACTTCATGATTAAATTATTACTGAAGCTATCAACACATAACTTATAACTGTTTACAAGAAGAGACGCTTTAAGAATTAAGTAATCAATATTTCTGAATGATTTCAAATCCGCTATGGAACGAAACTATACACACGTGTTTTGTTTGTTTTTTGGAGCCACTGTTTTGAATATATTGAATCTTCATACCTCATCAGAAGTCAGATGCTTGGGCTTTGGAACAGGCTTGTGGAGACGTCTGATCAGAGACTCACTCAAACGATATTTAACTGGGACGTTTCGCTCGGTCGTCCCGGGCTGATGAGCTGAAATCCTTATTTTATCTGAACGATTTGTCATTTATTCTCCAGAACAGGAAGGGAAGCTTTTGTGTAGCAGATTTTATTTGCCAAGCTTTAGAGGAGGCAGAATATTTTGTTTTACACTGAGCTGTATAATAATCTGTAATTCTGAATGAAATGAAATGTTTGACCACTGCAGCTGTAACGTTGGTGTCTTGTAAAGCCACGAGGGCGGGGCGGGCACTTTGTGTGCACGACACGGAAATAAAACAAATCATCATCATACCTCCAACTACCTGTGCTATGTGAAACTGTATTCATATTTATTGCAGAATGTCAGTAAAACATAATCAGATACATAATCTACACTCCAACACATACCCAGCAGATATTTTTCAATATTTGTTCACCTCATTTAAAAAAAAAAAATTTTCTATTACTATAAATAACTCTCCTGGATGGGTAATAAATATTATATATTTATATTTTGTAAAGATATTTTTTCTTTTATTTTATATTACACATTTATATCTTGACTGTGTTTCCTATTTTATGTCCTCTGTATGTATTTTCTTGTTTTATGTCTTCCTTTAAAGCACTTTGCAGACTTCTAGATAAACGCTGCAGTCCGGTGTATCACTGTTGTGCTTCAGAGTAAGAGCCTGTGTATGTGCGCCACCGGCTGGTGAAAGGCAGTAATGACGTTTATTTTCCCCATGAAGATCCTTTAGAAGAAATGCATCATCAGGTGTTTGCAGTGATACTCTGTGAATTTGTATTATTCGGAGGTTCTGAAGTGATTTTTAAATTGCCAAATATTTACACAGCAGACAAACAGCTGCTTCCAAATAAAACAAGCAATTCTTGACCCATTTCATGTTCCTATCCCAGCTTCTTCACTCATAACCTCAATTTCATAATTGTATAAGAGCTCAACTCCTTTAGTAATGTAATCCACAGCCCACAGAATATATTATTCATACATATTTATAGATATTATTTGGAGATTTGTATGTTTTTTTGTGTGCTTTGTGTTCGATAGCATGACATAAATCTTTCATGAGCTAAATTCACAGCACACATTATCTTAAAGTTGTATCAAAGTTATGTAATATGAAGATAAGCTCTTATGAGGACACAAATCATAAATCAATGCTTTTCTAAAAATATAGATTTTTGTTTATATTGGTAGTTGTTTAGCTTCTGATGATCTGTGATGATGTGATGAACATGCACATCATGATATTTTTGCAAGTTGGGACTTTTGTTTTTACTTGATTCTCGTCAGCAGCTGTACGAAGGGACAAAGTGTTGAAGTGGAAATCCTTATCGAGAGGCGGAGGAGAGTAACGTGTGTGTTTTATTCTCAGGTGTCCTACAGGGGGCAAACTTGCTTCTAAAAACGCTCCTTGTCCTCAAGTGTGCCGAGGCTGCTCCTCCTATCAACCCAATAACCCCTTTTCTCCTCGGTGTTCAGCCACATTTACCCACTAATATAATCATCTTTACTCACAGCATAAAGTACGGCAAGTATCAAACAGGCAAGTTAGTTAAATACCTTCAAGGATATACAACCTAAATTAATACCAACTCCCTGACTGGACTGACTTTATTTACCACGACACCTCTGAATGTAACGGACGAACGCCTTTCCCTGCAGACTTCATCCAGCTCCGCAATATCTGAGATTCTGACATTTATGTCAAAATGATGGGTGAATCTTTATTGTGGAACTGCCGCTGCTAATCCATGAACAAAAACACATGGTTCGTTTCAAAATATAATCAATCAATATCTGTCAGAGTTGTTGAAGGACAACTCGGTAGGATTGTATTTGTTCCCAGTAGATTGTCGGCTCCGTGCTAATGTGACGGATGCTAACTGGTTCTGCTTACTAGCCCAGGTACTGCACAGGGGCCGGGATGGATGGTTTATTCTGTACTAACGGGACACACACAACCACAGTCGGTTGGCATCAATGGAAAGTTGGTCTGCAGTTCGCTCCAGCTTGAGCCACAGCCTACGAATCCTACTCTGCTGTCTTTTACTTTTACATTGTGACCGTATAGCGGTACACTGATGATATACCCAAAAAAAACTTTAAAAAAATAAAAAAAATTAACTGTACAGGTATTTTACAAGATCTATCTACGTAATGGTATCAATATAATAGTGGAATACTATTAATACTATTACATGCAACTACTATAACAGTATCCTCCAATACTACATCTTAGTTATAACAAATATACAATTCTTGCATTAAAACAGCAAACAGCAGGCACGTGACACGTGCAGGTTTTGGCAGCCTTCACAAAACGATTCTCACCCAATTAACTGGCGATCTATATAACATATAATACAGCACTTCACATTTTAACATTAATTAATAGACTATCACCTGCGCTCCAGAGCTAGTTAGCAGCTAGCCAAAATGTGACATGTTACCATACTTTCAATCAGCAAATGTGCACGTAGCGACAGAACTGCAAAACCACTTGCATTGTCTGTATAAAAAACACAAACGGTAAATGCTGACAGCTTCCACATCGTATGACAACGTGAATCACTTTTATAGATCACTTTAGATCTGAGCGGACGGGAGACCAACTTCCCCACAGCATCGGGCTCCTGCTCTGCTGTGGGTGTCCCACAATGCCCTGCATATAATATAAAACACAAGCCTTGGATTTACGCTCTGCACTTTCATTAGAAAATAAAAACGAAGAGAGAAATGATGGTTGGTGGTCCCAAATTAAACAGGAACTGAAATATATACATAAATGATTTATTCATACCGTTACACTGACACATAGCAGATACTATCCTGAGTAGCAGCGGGCCCGTGCTAACACATTACGGCCACTAGTATCATCTCAACAGAGAGAAAACCAGAACTTGTTGCAGCGCTTCCAGCTAAATGTTAAGTAATCTTTTGAGATGTGAACAGGTGAGTTATTTATAGAAAACTGGGAGAATTTACATGAAATATGATACAGAAATAACACACAGGATTCTACATTCCCCGTTTCCATTCTTGTCTCGGCTGCTGCAGGCTAACGTAAGGTGACACTGATCTCCTTGGGGAAATTCTCCCGTTTGCTTGTCCTGACCCAGAGTGGCGGGACGGACCGGCGTCCCCGGAGCTGCTGTGGATTCAGTGTCTTATGACTGCTGCCCTACGTTCCAGGTGTTGTGGTTGGCTCAATCACGGTCAATGTTTGTCAGAAATCGATTTGGAATCCGTATCCCTAAACCACGTCACTCAGGACCCGTGTTCCCTCTGAGCGGACAGGAATTTAGTGGATATAAGCGGGTTCAGAAGTTTTGGTGGCGAATGATATTAGATGCAGGGACTTTGCCAGCGAGTCGACGCTCCTGTAGGTAAGAACTGTGAAGCCAGCAACTCAGGGCGAGGTGGCTTTGTTTACACTGTCACTAAACACCTGTTTCCCCATCAACAAGTTGCACTGCATCGGGTGCTTTTCCCGTACGCATACAAACAAATACGATCACCGCTTCCAACGGTTGTTAAGGAGTTGCCAGGGTGGTTTGTACCATGAAACAGGGCTGCCGACGGTTGGGGAGTGCCTGAGGGAGGCATGGGGCCGGTACACCACCAGAGACACCCAAGGGAGAGGACACTGAACACACTGTGCACCCTGCATGCATGCTGCAATACATACATTTCATACTTCTTCTGCTCAATCCCAGCAAGCATTTGACGGACGGCACTGTGCAGGAAATGCCAAAAGCCCTTAAGGTTTGCATGACTCGCAGGTTTGATGTCCAGCCAAAAAAACGATGTTAAAACAGCACTGGAAACTGTTCTGAAGTGATATCAGAAGGATATACAGAATATAAACGTACCTCATCTCAACCTCTAGTGAAATGTTTACTGGGACACGTTCTGTGTTGGAACCGTCAGTTTCAACATGTTAAACTCCATTTGCTCAATTCTTACTTTCTCTTCTCTGCTGTCGCATCAGTACTTTCATTTACATAAAATAAGACAAAGCGAAGAAGGCGGTAAAAAGGGAGGGAGCGTTTTGTGAAGAAGATTTGTGATTTTTTTTTTAACACTGTCACATTAAGATAAAGATTGATTTAATAAAAGTTTATCACTTCATTACGTGTCATTATTGCCCTTAAAGGGGCGATGAGTAATATTTATAGTAGCCTACCCCACAGCACAAAATGTCCGTAACATAGCGGGTTGACCAGTTGCTGATCAATACCAATCAATCAACACAGTATTGCCTTTACAGACTTTAGCTTGGCGATATATTACCTCTTTACTAAACGTTTCTGTTGGATATCTGCTCTAATTAATTAACTTCGTCCTCTACATTTTAAAAATGATATTTTACTGTTTGTGTCAATTCGATTTGTGTAGGCGGAGTTCGTTCTATCAGTGTTACTGCATTTCCTACTGACTGGCAATAGAGGGCAATAAAGGTCCGATGACTTTGCGCCCCTTTAACATCAAATCAAATCACTAAGTTTTATATCTGCGACACTGCAACGCACTGCACGTATTTATACAGCGTAAACAACTGTTTCACGAGGGGTCACAGATACACTGTCGTTATAGAAGCGGGTTCGAAACAGGCAAACGTTAGAAGTCGTAGAAAATGAACAGACTGGTTTCTACGGTGGGACAGTTCAGTTTGGATTACTGAACACACCTGACTGCTTTTCATCTCCTCAAACATCAGAGCAGAGATCGTCCCATCACCTAATCTGTGAGGTCACACCACTGAGTACAACACACACGTACACAAGAACCGTTTCCGTCGGAGACCTGAACGCCTCACAACAGCCAAACGCTCAAACGTTACAATGTCAGCAAAGTCTGTTGTTCACGTGGAAAAACGAGACATTCAAGAGACGCTCTGTTAAATCTGTTAAAATGATACTCGGCAGCAAATAAAACCAATAAACATTCCTCAGCATAAATGTTTCTAGACGTTTCAGCCAGAGAGATGGAGCTGGAGAAATGCTCTTCTTAAATTTACTGGCATTTACTCTTTAGCCCTGTTATGGATTACTTTGATGTCTGCTTTGTCTGACTGTTGACAATCATCTAGTTGTGTGTGTGAGACGGTTAATGATTAATGACAGTTCACAGCCAAGTGTAGTATGCTTTATTCTACCTGTGGGACGCCTTGTCACATCCCAAACACGGTTACTATGACAGAAAATGACTTGTACACTAAAGCGTAATATGATAATAGAGTATATTTGAAAGCATGTTGAGATCATAAGGTGGGGATGTCATCACCTGCACCTTGTTTTTCTCCCTCTCCCAGTTCTGGTTGCTATGGTGGGAATCAAACTGATGCAATATCGGCCCAGCTCGGCTCCTATACTCTCTGGGTGCATGAGCGCTCTCTAATTTTGGTTTGAAGTGTTTTCCTGCAAGTGTGAGTCAGAACGGTCGCTGGCCGTTTCAGAGGAAAAAAGATAAGACTAAAATAAAAGCGGTTATGATACGACTGCGGTACAAGCTGCTGTACTGTAAATACTGTGTCATCTTTCTCAGCATCCCTTTTTTAGGGGGCCTTTTTCCTACATATCTTTCATATAATGCCACAATCGCTATGAGGCAGCTTTTATAATACATAAAGGCAGAAAACAGTATATTAAATGCTCCAATGAGGCACGTGATTAGCCGTATTCGGATGCACGACCATTAACTCCCTTTAACTCCAACCGCACCTTTGTGTACCTGCTTAACGCTTCAATAGCCCACCCATGCCAGGACTTGTGTCCCCCCAGCCCCACCCCCCATTGTGGGGAACCTGCTGTTGGCTTGGCCCAGTCCGCCTCTGTTGCTCAGAGGATTTGTTAAGAGGGTGGTCATTACATTCCCTACAGGAGAATACGGCCCCATCTGTAGAGAGGCCCGACGCGGCAGATGGGAAGACGAGATGGGAACCGGGCCAATTAAGACAGGGGACGACCAGATGACATGTGTCACCCTTTTCTTCGGAGAAAGTCAGAGTGTGGTTAAGAGCACAAGAGATGTACGGTGGTGATTTCATGGGTCTCCGGTCTCCTTTACCTGCTCTGCTTCACATTCAAAACAAGGTGTGTGTGTGTGTCCGCTCAAGCCACCGATTCCCCAAGATGATAACCCGTTTTCAGAGAGAGATTTGGCAGAGAAAGATGTCCGCCACATCCTCTAGTAGTGTGATGTTACTTTTTTCATACCAGAATTCAAAGCATTTCAATGTCAACTTTCATTGTTGCCGACTTGGACACACACCCTGTCTGAATTGTCCACCATAAAACACCTACTACTGAACTTGGAAATGGTTTGCAGGCAATTATTTTTCAGAAATTTGAGGGTGTACTATTATCCCCACTTTACCTAGAAAACAATACTAAATACTAACCGGAGAACAGTACAGAAAAAAACCCTTTAAAGGATAAGATTGGCGATTGTGGACGTATATCTGTCAGTTGAAACAGCGAGCACCGTCGCTCGGCCTCTTGCTGCTAACAATGACTCCAAATGGGGTTTGTCCAAACAGCCAGTCTGTGAAAACATGGCGACCAACCGACATGTTTCTATCCACAGACCGCAAAGCAACAGCACCGCACCATTTCCGCTCTGTGGATATTCTTCTACCAAACTCTAACCAGATCCACGTGTGATTATTTACAGTCTGACCCGACCGTCCGCTAAACCGGATCACGCCGCCAGTAAGGCACTGTCACCCCACAGCAGCAGTCTGCGCTGCAGCAGAGAAAAACAGTGCTGCGATTTCCTGATTAGCGAAAGTGGTGGTGGATCTTTACTCTCAACTCCCCTGTGGAGCTTACAAATGGCTGTTTTGGATATATTTTGTTAAGTAAACCCCATTTGGACTAATTGTTAGCAAGAGGCCTAGCAGCGGAGCACGCCACGTCAACTAGCGTCTGTCCATTGTGCGACTAGTCAGTCTGGAGTCAGTCTTCTCTGCAGGTCCGAGTACTACGGGTATTTGCCAAACTTTGCCAAATTGCCAAACTTTCACGCTGACATGAGCGAGTGTAGGACGGTAGATACAGATAGCTGGGACCAGAGTCCAGGTTCGGAGGAGCCGTAATAACCAGGGCTCAGGAATCACAGACCACGGGATGAGATTGAATTGCCGGCTTATTTATAGAGAAAAGTAGACATACGCACATAGACTGGTACCAAAACACTTCACAGAGGAATTGTTTTAAATCCACTGAAATCAAAACCCCAAAAGAAAAGAGATAATTATTTCTCCTCATTTTACCTCAGTTTGGTTTGATGTTCCTATCGGAGTTCAAGAAATCATTTTCAACTTAGGATCCTTTAAGTTGTTATTTAGTTTCTCTAGTTCACTAGTTTTCCTCTAGTTTAGTTCCAAGTGCTCTTTTTCCTTAGTTAGGCCTGTTTAAGAGTTTTATTCTAACCTGCAGTAACCCAACAATTTGCATTACCCATTCAGCACAATAAATGAAAATAAAATACAACTGAATCCGAATGAAAATACAAAAATCCACAGATCTAAATATATGATCAATAAACTACAGTGCTTTTGTTAACTCCTTTATGAGTCCAAATAAATTCCAAATAAATTCCACTGCGTGTTGCAAGAAATACTGAATGTTGTCCTACCACGACCCAGGCAGGGCACGAATCAGCGTCCTCATCCGAGTGACGTCTGGCGGAAGCAGACCGAGGTGATTTCTCCGACGGGTGGCCGCCATCTTGTTTCCCCAGCTTCGGATACGCAAACCCAAGCGATCTCCACAGCTGAACCCTGGCCTGTTGCAAGACAACAGTGAAATGACACATAGAAATAAAATTAGTCTTACATTTTCAAAACAAAATAAAGTTGAGAAACACTAGCTATTAAATTCAGGTTAATATACCAGTGACGTTAATCTGAACCGCACCCTAATACAGCGGCGGCGTTCACGTCAGTTAACGCTAACGTTACTAACGAGGCTGAACTTGACCATGTCGGTTGCACAGCTTCTCACTCGCTTTACACAAAGAAAACCAGAGAATACACAACATAACCCTTATTCAGTCTTAACTTAGCTAATGGAAATTTTGGCTGCACATTCAGCTTGAAAAACAAGGAAATAACATGCTGATTGACGCGGTGAAAATAGTTTTTAACTCATCAAATCCTCGTTCAAAACACAAACAGAAACCAGAACCCAGCAAAGCAGACAGCAGGTGAACACAAAACCCTCAAAAGATAGAAAAAATAAAGTCTACTCTTCCTCAAACTTGCTTCTTTTCCTCTTAATTTTACTTCTCTCACTCGGTCGTGACTTCCGTTGATCGTCTCTCGCTCGTTCTCTCTCGAATTTCCCTCTCTCTCCAGCACGCGGCGCTATCGCCACTCTGATTGGCTCATTTCCCTCTCTCTCCAGCACGCGGCGCTATCGCCACTCTGATTGGCTCATTTTCCTCTCTCTCCAGCACGCGGCGCTATCGCCACTCTGATTGGCTATTACGCTGCACTTCGTAAAGGAACCGTACACCAAGTAAAATAACATCAACAGAGTGAACTACTATTGTGACTTACCATAGCTTCACTTAATATTAATTTGCTTCAATTACATTTATTATTTGTTTAACCTTTTATTGGTTTAAAGTTATATTAACCGATGTTACACAGGGGTGGAAGAAACAAATTACATTAACCTTTGTTACTGCTATTTGACTTTCTTTTGTCACTTTTAACCTTTTCATGTAGGCTACTACTTTTTTCTTCTTGTTTTAAGTCACTATATGTACCTAACTTGAGTATGTTTTGACCTAATTATTGTACTTTGCTACATTTGAAATTGCATCCATTACTGAGTAGCTATGTAAACTCTACTAGCATTGCATCAGAAACCGGTCGGTCATAAATTAACGTTACATCTGAATTCAAATAAGCATGTGGAGGAAATAACTAGCTGTAACATTAAATACTCAAATATATCCATGAGAGTAGTTTGGTTAACATCCATCCACGGACACTATTATTGGTTTGTAGCCTTGTTGTTGTTTAGCTAGTTAGCTAGCCTGCTAAATGGGGATGGACATTTTCCAGGGTTTTTTAAATCGCAGGTTGAATACTGATATGAAGTTCAGAATCTTATTTGTCAAACACACAACATAGTCTGTAACATCATGGTATCACATATCGAACTCTCATCCTTTTTCTGTTATATGTAACGATGTATTTTTAAGTAACTCATTAGCTTTTATTACAAGTACCTTTTAATTGAACTACTCCTTACTTTTAATAGATTTTTAGAAGTAGACGTAATTTTACTTCTACTTGAATAAAATGACTTGTTCTTGAGTAGGATATTTCAGTAGTCTCCACAGGACATGAATGATAGTCAAATCAGTTCAGGGAAACAACACTGTGACTCTGAACATAAATTTGCTTTCAAAATTGTTTTCCAGTTTGGTATGAATGTATGTTGAAACTGTCATGTTGATATTTTTCACATATTAAATGCTATATGGATTGTATTAGTACCATTAGGGTTATGTAGGTAGCTCACATCCTGTTGGACTGTGACAAACCATTTCCCTGTAGACCATCAGCACAGCGCACTGCACCGACACCCAGACGCTGTTAATGTGTCTAACCTGCTCCTCTCTTATTTTATGGTTATGTGTAAACTATATTGTCTCCTTGTACGGTGTTGTCCTTTGTACTATGGTTGATCAGGATGTGCACGAAATCTGCAAAACATCATGTGGCACTTGTTTTCCCCACACATACTAGTTGGTTTCTGGTCTCCAAATAGAGGTGTGGGTTCAAATCCTACTTCTGACAGGCAGTTCTGATACTCGTTTTTGTCAGTTTCTCATATTCCAGACTTTCAGACACTCTACAGATGAAAAAGCAGAGGGCGAGGAGTTTTCCCCTGACCGACACCGTCCGGTTCGGCTCATGTAAACCCTCCAGGTCGTGTCTGTCCGTGTCGTCGGTTGCCTTACACAAACTGCGACGGACAAAAGGTGTTGTCTTAGCGATGTCTGCAGTTAAAGCTGGTTTTGCATCTTGGTTTGATTTGAACAAAAGCAGTCCGGAAGAGCCCGGGCATGACAGAGCAGCCTTGTCTCCTGCAGCCAGCACAGCATCCGCTCGGTGGATGCAAAGTTATTTGCATAGGAAAATGTAAGTGTGGTGTTTGGGAGTAGGGGGAGTTGGGAGTTACACACCTGCTGACATGACTGTGATCCTTCACTGGAGCACAGCAGCTAGTTTGCTGGTTATATTTTAAAGAGCCTTTTCTATCGTTGTAGCATATGCAATCTTATTATATAGTAACTTCCAACCCACAATCCACGATATTCCACTCAACAGAGTTTCATCTTTACCCATCCTGTAATCCTGTGACCCTTTAAATTGCAGCCTAATGGTGTATGTAAGAGAGACAGTACAAGGGTTATCCACACAGGTCATGGGTTAGCACGACTCTGTCCTGAAGCACTGCTAAAGGAGACAGGGGGATGTTGTTGTTGGAAGCTGTAACCACACCCAACAATCGGACAAATAAATGCCCATGTGACAGAAAGTTGGTACCAATCGGGTCAGCAGTGTTCAATTTTATTACTGTTGAATTACACTGCAGTCACTGGGGAAAGTGTTCCAGAAAGTTACCCGACGCTGTGTGACACACACACTCTCGCTCAGCCATAGACGCAGACTGATTTGCCTCGGATGCAAATGTCAACCGAAGGAGCGCCGCAGCGATGGTACACGTCCACGAGCCGAAAAGACTCGCTTCAGGCAAAGGGAGAGAGATTTGACTTTCAGTAGCAGACAGGGATTTTGTGTTCGTCTGGTGAGCCTCTGCTTCTACTGTACGAATTCAGCCGCGTCTTTAATATTGACAGTAGAGACTCGTGCAACATATGAGATGGTTATAAACTCACGTCGGGGGAGCTGAGTTGTCCGGCGCTTACGGGCGTTTACAGTCACAGAAAAATAGAGTTGATCGGAATGATGTGATGTTTAGGTACTTTTTAATTCTGCTTTAATAGTGAAATTACTCCTTATAGCCTAATTATTAAAGTGGCAATCCATGAGTTCCTAGTTTTTAAAATTTTTGTCTCCATCTTTGGCGCTAAGCGATGATTGCTGTGTTGTCTCTGCTAATGCAGCGACAGCATTCATCTCATGTAGGATTTACCATAAATACCAACTGCGAAACATTTTGGGAATTTCTTGATTTCACAAACTTTCAGAAGTATGTCAACAAAAGTGACAAACTCTGTAGTGAATCCACCACTTCTACTCACACCAACACAACCAACTCTGCTTAGGAAGAGCGAGTAACGTCTGCTGTAGTTTGTTGCTGGTTGATATGAAATTCATAAATAAAAAAATACTTTGGATGTCACTGGTCCAACGAATGCTTTGAATTTGTAACAACGAAATATCATTCTGCTTCCCCCAATGTGATGTGAATGCAGCGTAACTACCCAGTTCTTCTTCTTCTGTTTATTCCAAAACAAACCAGAAACATAAAACGCATCACTTCCTGTGCGCCAGAGCATTTTTCCCCAGGAAAGCTCCACCAGACACCGGCTGTTTACAGCAAGTGTACAAGCTTTCATGAACTGGATATAGGTTGAATCACTATTGTGCTACAGCAATCGACAATAAGACCAACAGACATTTATTTAAATTAAAATGCGCTGGATTATTACTGTAACATTAAGGTTAAATATACACTGAGATTGAGATATGGAGTTCCAGTTGGACTGTGAATAAAGTCATGTTCCATAATGGTAATAATAGTGTGTGTTAGTGTCTGTCAGGAGAGCGCTGAGTTACACACACACACACACACACACACACACACACACACACACACACACACACACACACCTTCCTTTGAAGTGTGTGTGTGTGTGTGTTGGCGTGGTCTCTGTCTGCGGTCCCCCCACATGAATAGAGCCACGCCCTGCGCAGTCGACAGCTGTCTCCTTAGACCGCACAAAGAAAAAAAAGCTATACATACC
>OMOV01053530.1:1602-12247 GCA_900312565.1 Beryx splendens | reverse complement strand
CCGTGCACCATTCACCAGCTCCCCCCCCCCCCCCCCCTCTCTCTCTCTCTCTCTCTCTCTCTCTCTCTCTCTCTCTGTCTTTCTTTCTTTCTTGAAAATCTTTGCTTGAAATTATGAGCTGTAATTTACTTCCAGTGACATCCATCTGTCAGATAATATGTTATCTGGTCAAACAAAAAGAAAGAAAATCATAACCAATGATAATGGTATATGGTCAGTGGGATGTGTTCAGTACATTAGGTTAAATCATCTGAAGAAAATAAATATGTCACGTTTTTTCTTTTAACTCTTGTATGCTTAAACTGTTTAAAAAATGCACTTTTTTATGACAAAAATGAGCCACAAAATTGCCATAAAAGTGAACTAGTCTAAGAGACATCAGTTTTCAGTGGTGATGTCTGTGACAGAACAACATTTTTATCATGTTTTCATGCAACCTAACACTGCAACACATTATTTGGAACGGAAATTCCTTCATTTTAGAGAATATTTTGAGATTTGATATATGAAAACCTCAGTGTACAGAATGTCACTCATTCAATCTCATTAATCTATAGTTTTTGCATGTGGGATTAAGGAGTTGAAGAGAAAATTCAGCGCAGCAAACAAGCATTTAGTTGAAAGGATGGCTTTGTGTCCATGGTGGCTTGGGAAATCTCTGCCCCTCCCCTTTTCAGCTCTACTTAGAAGCAATAATGTTATATAATGTGGCCATCTGCCCCTCAGATTGATTTAAAAGTCCCATTATGTGACATATCCATGGTGAATGAGTGAAGTTACTGTGCAATTCAGAGACACATTTAATTTGTGGTTGATGCTCTATTGATGAACTGTTATTGTGCACATTATTGCAATGCATTTTTCATCATTTATCTTAGCATTAATGATAAACACATTTTATGGTGCATGCATATCTGTAGCCTATGTGTTTTGCATGTTTGTGTTTGTGTTTTTTGTGCATGTATGTCAGCGTTCATTATTGCTCATTCAGCTGTCTCTAAAACAGATTCATCCAGGGGTGAAGTGCATCTGATCTGTTCCCAGCCAGGCTTCCTCCTCAGTTAACCAGCAGGCCTACCGTTTACACATCAGCGTATCAAGTTGTGTCTGCAGACTGCATTACCTTTTCTTTGTGAATGCGTCTCATCAATGTGCCGCATGCACCGCAGCGGCTGGGCAACTGAAGTGTCATGTTGAATCAGATATGACTGTGTAGCGACATCTAGCGGAGCTCCTTGCAATCTGACTAGGTGAATCCATTTGGTTCAACCAAGCAAAACCCGAAACCCGGTCTCTGTATGGGTGAAGGTGCGATTACAGTACAGTTTGAAGAACTACCATTGCTGCTGACGTCATATTAGGCTGCCCGAGGGGGGGTTATAGGGCTGATATAGTTCTTATCTGACACTGATTGACAGAAAGAAAGAAAGAAAGAAAGAAAGAAAGAAAGAAAGAAAGAAAGAAAGAAAGAAAGAAAGAAAGAAACGTGACCTTAAAACTACCTCATCTGCCGGTTTATGTTAGCCTATTTATTTATTGTATACTAATTTCTTAATTTCTTTAGGCTATATCACTTTATTAATCCCGGGGAAATCTATAAAATATCCATTTCTAGTTTTGTTCATTTTAAATCTTTGCAAGTCAGCCTACATTTTGGTGTAACTCACAGGAAAGCTGTGCTAAAACAGCACATTCCACTCCGGTAGGTTTGCTCGTTTTCTATAGCATAGCAGACATCTATGGGCGGCGCTACAGGACAAGCAAAGCAAGCTGGTTGTTCCCCAGAGTGGGAGAGACGGTTCGGCCTCAGGGCCTGTCTCACCAGGCGAGGTTAGTGGGTTAGGGGGTTGATTTGGTGTGAATGCAGCCTAACTGGCCCCAACCCTGATGAGTTTTTTCTGTCTCATGAAGGCGTTTCACTTTACAGCGGGTGATCACCATGGTAACTAA
Organism: Beryx splendens; assembly: GCA_900312565.1. Taxonomy (NCBI): domain Eukaryota; kingdom Metazoa; phylum Chordata; class Actinopteri; order Beryciformes; family Berycidae; genus Beryx; species Beryx splendens. Next base: position 10,297 of record OMOV01053530.1, on the reverse strand, counting down.
CTAAGCTGCTTCCTATCAGGTTCAGCTCAGGCCAAGGCCCGCCTCCTCACCAATCAGCTGTCTGGGAAAATGACATCACCACACCTACAGGATCCCTGGAGTTTTTTTTTTTTTTTTAACAGGCCTATAACCTTCACTGGGAAAATCCCATTTACCAAACCCGATATGAACAAAAACACTGGCCAGTTGCATTCAAGTGAATGAGACAAGCATTAAACAGAACTGCACAGAGAGATACTACTGAATTACAGCAAGACCTCTTGGCAGGGAAACAGTGCTTAGATACCGACAGAGCCCCTTTGCTTTCCCTGATGATTTATTATATCCGGTAGGCTATAATAAAATAATAACAACAATAATAACAGTAATAGATATAATACATGTTTAGAGTGTTCCCAGGCCATTTGCCCACTTTAGCTATAAAAGAGGGTTTTTTATCAAATATTAGGTAGCCTATGTTACATTCCTTGACTAGTCAGTTAATAATTAATTAAATTTACTGCTGCATTGAGTGCGATAAAATTCTTTCATAGGTGATTGGTGCAATAGACTGCGCCTGTATTCCCAACACCACAGCCCATGAGGCAGACTTTTTTAATATTAAATCTTTTCAAAGCCTCAATGTGATCACACACACAATATTGTATCAGTGAGAAGTAGGGGCAGTGATAAGCCTGGTTACTTACACATTCACACTATCTGCAATTTGCCTTCAGCCCTGGCAGCAGAAACAGTGTTGCTTTTCACTGCTAGTGTTTTTATTGCTCATATTTATTCATTATAATAGTTTGTTATTGAGGTAAGAATAGAAATCCAAGTTGTTTCCCATACTTTCCACTTTTACAGTAGGCCTAATACTGTTTTTTAACAATTATTTATAATCCATTGCTTTTGTTGTTTGATTATTTTATTAGTTTCTACTGTGTTATTGCTTATTTTAATAGTCTAGTTGTGTCGTGTGCTTGTATTATATTCCCTTCGAGTCATATTACTTCTGCTATTGCAACGACCTAATTTCCCCACGGTGATCAATAGTTTAATTTGGTGTTATGGGCCGCTCTCTGCATGTGTCCGTGCTGCATGGGATTGTCTGTCTGGAACAAACCCCGCCCCCCTTTCACGCGAACGCGCTCATAGCAGGATCGGTAAATCCTGGGTTGACAGAGCGAGCTGATAACCGCCGTTAGTGAGACTTATTGGCTAGGATTGACGTTGTTAGGTTTTGTGTATCCAGCTATCGCAAAGATACCCTGCCTGCGTTGAACTTGCTTCGTGAGACAGACCCCGCACACCCTGAAGAAGCAGAAAAAACACACATTCTCCAGCTCCACGCCCTCTGCCTGCTTTATTGGCCGGTGTGGGGCTTGAGAGGAAGTCACCATCCACGTGATTGGTCACAGTCACCGTCAATCACACATACTGTCACGCGATTGGCTCAGCCGGTTAGAGGAAGTCAACTGTCACAACGTTTCGGGGGATAAGCTCGGAGTTGACAAAAGCGAGCTGTCTCGACACATTTTAGGCATAGTTTTAATTGCCAAGTTGTAGACTCGGCAGACCACGCTGGCGACAATTACGTTATCTTGCTGCAAACGAAACCGCCGTGCCGTGCCCGGGATTTGCTCTTCCTCTGGACTCACCACCACCGCACGGCAGAGAGAAAAGGGGGACTTTATTGTTCAAGGCTAGCTAGCTAGCTTTGCCAGGCGGCTTGTTTTTTGTGTGTGTAGAGTGTGGACCGTAGGCTATATGGCTACGAATTTCGAGCCAATATATGGACTTTCAGAAGACGAGGTAAGCTGTAATATCAACGGAGCTTTGTTATGAAGCTAGCGAGGACTGAGAGTTTTCTGTAACAGGGGATTCAATGCAGCCAATCAGCCACATATAGCTAACGTTAACATTAGCTGGATAACGTTAATCAAGCTAACAAGTCCCACATTCCATAGAAAGTCAGCTGTCAATTTCCTGCTCCCTGTCTACATGTCCATGGCATTAGATTACACACCTTTATTTCACTGATTACCGCACACTTACAGTCTAGAAATTGCACGACAGTAGAGTACGATCGAACAAGCTTTAAAAAAATAAAATAAAATAAAAGAAGATATATTAACGATCTGTAGCTTGACCAGTGCTTCAAAGTGCTGTGTTGGAGGCTAGATGCGCAGGCTAGATATTGTACAATCTGTGTAGAAAAGGCATGGCTGCATGACCAGTTAGCCACTCGTGTCTGTTCAGGTTTTTAACACCATCTGTTGTCAGTGTTCAGAGCTGGTGATGGCTAGTTGACCACAAAACGAGTTCGAGCAGTTTAGCCATGGCATGTTCATCTGCCTATATCCACTCCTATGCGGTGGACTCTCTTGCCTTTGACACCCATCGAGGAATCGACGTTAAGCAGCCTATGAATAAATCAGTGTTATCATAAAAAATGTTGTTTTACAGATTATGAATCACGAATCAGACATGAGAAGATTACTAATTGAAAAAATAGAATGATTTGGTAATTGATCATCTGGCCTTTATCTTGTAGGGTGTCTGCTCTAGTCATATCAGCAAACTACCTATTAGTCATTACTGGTGCAGGAAGGAAGAATAAGACTACAGATTTTTTTGGGATCGTCCAGATGGACGAGTAACGATAACACTCTAGATGTTCTTCTGATTTCTTACAGGAGAATAGGGGGCATGTCTCTTAGTGTTGAGCTGTCTGTTTACAGCAGTGGACAAAAGAGTCACTTTTGCACTAGGATGCATGTAAGATTAGCTTCAGGCAACTCATTATACTATGCAAAGGGTTAGGTATTAGGTGTATTATGTTGACTCTCAAAATATAGGCTAGTGTAGCCTTGGTCAGGTTGGTGATTTAGTCAAATACAGAGTTATCTTTAATTTATATAGTGGATCTATGTCTTGGTAATAATAATAATAATAATAATAATAATAAATTATATTTGTAATGCATTTTAATTTGCAACAAAGTGCTACAAGGTGAAAGCATAAGCATAAAAGGCACATAAAATCAAATTGCATAAAACATATTAAAAGTCCAAAAATACGAGCGTAAAAGCAAATGGTGTAACCAGCGAGAGGTTAGTTGAAAGTCATAGGTTCTGCTAAAAAGGAAAGTTTGAAGTCCTTTTTTGAAACACTCAGCAGTCTGTTTCGCCCTCAGACGGTCAGGGAGGACATTCCACAGGCAATAACATTGCATTGGTCAATGCTAAAATTTAGTGTATTGAGTGAAACACTTAATTTTTTTGTAGTGTTAGGATCAGAACAGTCAGTGTGGTATACCTTATTTCACAGGGTAAGAGTAAGGACACTGAGATAGCCAGGTACCAAGCCAGTTGTGTCTGTTTTGGTATCTTGACTTTGGTATTTTTGACGTCCCTCCTTGACTCCCACTGCGAACCCTGTCTTCAGTCTGTCATTATGGGAGGGAGAGCCAAAAGGCATGATTATAACCGCATTCCACATGCTGCAACACAAGGGACTGTGGGGAAGGGCTGGCCAGTTTTTGGCTTACATTCACTGTGTTACAGACATAAAACCGGAGCTTGCCTCAAGTTTCTAAGACAATTATCGCCCCACATTCCATAAGACAATAAGCTTCCTGTGAGGGTGATGTAAACATTCAGTAACGTTACACCCCTCTGAACAAGGCAGTGGCCTGAGGTAACAGCTGGGCAGGCCCGGGCTCCCCCTCCCTCCCCCATTCTCCAGCACTTATCATAATTAAAGCTGTGACAGAATTTGTTGTCATCCATTATGTATATGGCATAAACATTACTTAGCCCGGGAAGCAGCACGTCATCGATTTTCTTTTAACGCGCATTCCAAGTTGCAGTGTAGTAGGGGAAAGTGTGTGTGTGAAGCAGTAAGCGGAGCGTGGTGTGAGGCAGGTCGGGGTTGGCTACAACATAGGGTTCCTCTGCAGGAGGTGCTGTCGGAAGAAGACGCGTGCATGCACACAGGGCAACATTAGGGTCATAAGGCATAAGGAAACGTTCAGACTAATGAGCCAATCTTGCATAGTTTAATATAATTTTGTCTTATCTCTTCTGCTAAGTCATGAACATTGTGATCACTCAGCAACCCTCAGCAATAAGCTAGTCTTGAAAGCCTTTGAAATACCTCTAAATCCTATTTAGGTCAGGGTTATTAACCTATAAAAATGCAGTTCAGTGCTGCCAACAGTCTCAGATGTTTGAAGTGGCTTGATTATGAGATCATTTTTCCCTTGAGTTTGATCAGACGTCTCGATCCACCGTCTCTTTCTCCTCCAGCATGAAACGAGGGTGCTGCGGGTTAAGGTCATTGCTGGAATCGACCTGGCGAAGAAAGACATCATTGGAGCCAGGTGAGCATCAGCTGATTTTTTTTTGGGACACATTCAGAACATGCTCTGTTCATCCGATGCATCTCTGTCATTACACTGTTGCTCACTTAATCACGTCATCGTTGTGAGAGAATGCTTTGTAGGCCTGTTCGGTGCACCGGTTGTGGACGCAGCTACGGTCAGGGTTGACATTGCACTTTGTTTAGCCCAGCTAGGCCTTAGGGCTGTAGTAATATTTTGGCTGGTGTTGGCTCTCTAAAGATGACATATTTGCTTGGCTCCAGCCATACAGTTTTTGAAACACACAATATCTAGGCAAAATATTTGTTTAGGGACCAGGAAATAGCACGCACAACTCAAAAAAAGGTCAAATATCAAAGAATATATCTTATCTATCTATCTGGGTGCAAGGTCTAACGGATACCGAGCAGAATTGAAAAGAAATGACCAGCACCACAAGTGTGATATGTCTTCATTTATTCTCAAAACATGCAGTAGCAACAGACGAATGTGTTCTAGCCATCGGCAGTCATCGGCGTCGGAGCTGAAACGCATTTCAGCTTATCGGCCATCATCAGCATCGCAGCTGAAACGCATTCGTCTCTCGCCACTGCCACGTTTTCAGAATCAATGAAGGACATATTAGTGTGTGTACACTTGGAGCGCTGGTCATTTCTTTTCAATTCAAAACACTTGGGTTAAGAAGGACGATCAGTCCGGGACGTTTAAATGAGCAATGCCCAACATAGGGCCAAGCAGAGAAGCTATTAGCCTTTCTGCCTCGACTTTAGGGGCTGACTCCTTTCAACTTTGGCCAATACAGTGTTTTGCACTTTCCCTACATTCCAAAGTCACTCTTTTTTATGAATAAACAAACACCTTGAACTCCCAAGACGTAGGCTAATCAATGATTACCCAGTTGCCTTCACTGTCCCACTCATAACCCACTGACTTTCCCATTTTAATTTTTACAGATAAAAGACTTCAACTAATAATTAAACATACCTGCCATTTATTAAGATACAGCAAGACACAAATATTGAACTTCAACTTTAGAGGGTCTTTCAAACGTCACGTTGCTCAAAGGGCTATTCTGTGAAGCGGCCCTTCTTTCCCCGATGGAGAGTCTGCGATGAAGTGTAACCCACTCTTATCAGAACATTTATGTGATGTTGCATAATGCCCCTCTGTGGCGTTATGCATAAAAGAGTGCTTTTTTTTTTTTTTGCATGACTAAGCAATGTGACTCATGTCCCATGATGAATCTTAATTACCTACCTTTTTGTACTCGCCATGCTAGAATAACACTGTCAGGCATGAATAGCGTGCCACCGAGGGACCACCAATCACCGCTTAATCAGTTATTGCTCTGGTCATGTGACAAATGGCAAAATACTACCTTCTTAGTTCAGGCCAAATGCACCATTTTGGCAGTCCAAGGCCTGACGTTACGCTCAGGCTCGACGCTAGCTTATGAATCAAGTGAGGTGTAGAGGTACAGGTAGTGAGTATGACTCTGAAGAATTTAAAACAAGCTCATCAGAAGTGAAGAGTAGAACGAGGGCTGCAGCCACTAGTCAGTGCCTGCAGTGATGTTGCTATTTTCAGATACATTGTTGAAACAGCGATATAGCCGGTTCTTCCTCGAGCGCAAATCCCTGGAAGGCTGTGTTGAGTTTTCAGTCCGCCCACAGAGGCGTGCCGAAGTATCCGACTGGATCTGTACATCTGAATGTAATGCAAATATAGCTAGCCGTACTTGTAATGTAGTACCTTATTTGGGTTCTGTTTTATACTGTGCTGGACTGTAGTTGGGTTGTACTTAGTTACTCCACGTGAAGATGTATGTCCATGAACTTTAAAATGTTCCATTATGTCCAACTGCTATTGTAAATTAGTCACTGAGACTGAGATTGTCGTTAGCCATTTATACTGTATTCATGGATAGATTAAATGATAACAGATTAGTTGTTAGTCGCAGCCCTAATCATAACAGAAACGGATTATTGTATAAGTGGGATCCTTCCTTCAATGTCTTCAGATTTCACTGAAGGGGTTTCCTTCCCAGAACGGCCTACCCAGGAAATACTCCGAGCAGGCTGCCTCACTGGAGATTGCACATTACCAACGTCGTTATTTAATTGCATCCTTACCAGCACCCGCAGTCCTCTGTTGGTAGGCTGTGTGCGTGATAAGGTCAAAGAATAGTCGAGATGGGACAACGCCCATTTGGAACTAGCTGAGCTGACAGAGAATCAAAGCTTTTTTCCCTGGGTAGAGTTACGGAAAAGGTTTTTTTTTCCCCATTGAAGTGTGATTTAAATGCAGTGGGTATCTGGCTGAAAGCATCTTAAGACTAGTGTAAACCGCACCCAATTATTCTAATACATGTCTGGAACTACAATCCCCCATGATGCACTACCATTGTTTGTGGCACCGTGTTGTATCTGAGCGGTGAGAAAGCCGAGATTGTCAGGGAACGAGCCCGACATGTTCAGCGCCGTGTGAGTGCCACTCGCATGCCAGAGCGCCTGTGTTCAGCATCCTGACGCCCTACTGGCAGGCCCGGCTCAGCTCGGCTCAGGAGAGAGCCTGTAACGTAATGAGAGAAACACTGAACGAGGTCTCAATGTGTGGCGAGCTACCATCAGGGAGAGAGCGCTGACTTGGCAGCCGCTCACCTCATAAGATGCTCAAACACTGCAGGCTTGTTCTTTTCCTGCGTCTGCTCCAGACAGACCCGTTCCCGTTACTGTTCTATTCTGCAGCTCTGCTTTCTTCTATAGTGTCCTCCTGCTCTGTTATTTAGGACTTTTTTTAAGGACCCTGCGGTTTTGTCTGTTGTTGGTGTTCCCCTGAGGTGTTGATAGATAGAAACCTGGAGAGCTCTTGTGCCATCAAACAGCGCTTTTCCACTGGTGACATTGGTGCTGCCAACTTTGTCAGTTGGTGATACCCCAGCATGTGATTTGGTCCGAGCATTTTCTAAATTTAAATATAAATCTTTTCTGCTGTCATCCTGGTGACAGCGCCTGCAGCTATCTCCTCCCGTTGTTCCTGCTCCCTAACCTTCCTCCTCAGCATCATCAGCACCACTCGGTGGCTCCGTCTCCTTTTCTCTCTCCCCTCTCCTCCCCCTCCACTTCTCCTCATTTTTCTTTTCAAAGGTACTCAGACCGCTTCGTCTTCCCGTTGACAACGTGGTTGTTGTTAAACTAAGTTTGCATGACTGCCCCGTTACTGTGAAGAACAGGATTTCTTTTTAAACGCAGTGTCGAGGTTAATAGAAGCCAAGCTGAGCAGAAGTGATTATAGGCTACATGACTAACTACAAATATATAAATAAATGTAAAATAAAGAAGAGGTTAAAATGATTGTACACGGTTGTTTAAATGAATCATTTCTCCCCACTCGCGGTAATGTGACCAAGTCAAATATGAACTCGCATTTCTTTAAAAAAATGATTGCACTTTAGGACCCTGTCAAACAACCGGAGGACCAAGCTATCATTTGAATCCACTGACTGTTATTTGAATGCGGTGACGAATGCTCGCTTTCATCTCCCCAGACGTGACCTGAAGTAGCCTGTCTGTCTCCCTCCGCGGGATTATTAGCGAGGGAGGGAAGGAGACGAGAAGGCGTCTCTCAGTGTGGCTGAAAATACAGTAGGCCCATTGTTTTTGTTTAGTGAAAACACGTCGCAGAACCACGTCAACACACAATTAGAGGCTGTGGGGATCCTGGAGATGTTAATTAGCAATCAAGGAGCAGTTTTGTGGGGTTCCAACTGCACAGGAAACTCCGTTCTCTTTCCCCCCCCCCCGTTCCTTCTGTCCGCTTTCTTCGCTCCCTCTCAGCTGCTTTCTTAGAAGGAATGTAAGAGGAACACCTCCAACTCCAGGAAAAGGATGCAGGGGCAAGAAAATAAGATTTGAACAGACAGTCAGTTTTGTCTCTGGTCTCGATGGGAGAAGTTGTTTCAGGAGCCTAACTAGAGGAGCAGATAAAGGCTGTGATATTAAGTAGTCCGTAATTGGGGTAGCGTAAGTTCACTTAATGGGAAACTTTGACCCTTACACATGTGACCTGTATCTAAATATCTTATCTGGATAAGGGGGAAAAAGGTGTCAACACACAGAGCACGTATTGCGACGGGGATTGCGATCGGATCCGCCAGACCTCCGGAGGCTGTCCGGCTCACCTTGGGATCGGATCTCGGCCAGAGTCAGCCGGGTGTAAATGAAATCCGTACAGTATGTTCGCGTTTGTGAGAAAGCACCACCCGCAGGGTAGAGAAACGTCTTGACTCAAACTGACGCTCGCCCTCCGTTCAGGACTCCACGCAAGCTC
>OMOV01053140.1:14679-27102 GCA_900312565.1 Beryx splendens | reverse complement strand
ACGAGCCAAAGCTCTGTCCCCCCTGCTGGGCTGCAGTAGAATAATCCTCCGCTTATAGTGAGCTGCCCTTGAAGCCAATCCAGCATTAGACCGTCCCTGAGTACATCCCATCCCCAGGTAGAGTAGTGCTAATCCTCCTGACAGCACAGTCCTCCGCCGCAGCTTATCGTACATTACTATGTAAAGAACTGGGCTGGGTCTAACTCCTGGGTTATGGGGGAAATGGAGGTGAACCCTCAGATGCTAGCCCTGGATGTAAAGTGCTCTGAAGGGGAAGCATGCTTTGCCATGGAGGTGAAGGGTTCCAGTTCAGGGGAGGAAGAAGGACTTGCATGCAGAGCTGCTCATTTGACTGGACAAATATCAAAATTGCAATCCTGACTATTACAGGTGCTGCAAGTTGTTTTGTTTTTTTCCTGAAAGCGTGAGTTTCTAGACTTCTGGTTTTCTGGTGCTGTAGAGAATTCCTCTGACAGAAATATAACTCCATGTCAGAGAAACTATTTGATTTTATTTAAAGTGAGAAAACTCTAAGCATTAATATCTTTCTTTTACACCTCAGATAAGTATCCCCACCCCCTCCCACAAACGTTTTTTTTTTAAGATCTGAAAAAGAAATTCAGAAAAAGCTGCATCCCCATCTAACAAAATCTATATCACCATGGCAACAAAAAGAAATACACAGGCAGATATATAAACACACAAATAAATACATGACACAACTACATGAAGAATAAAAAAAATAAAAAATAAAATAAAATCGCTATAAGGAGTTTTGTCTCTGTGGCCCGACTTACATGGATTGCATGGCGTCCTGGATGAGCTGCATCCATGTGTTGCGCTCGTCCTTGGAGCTGGCCAGCACCTCCATCATCTCCGGCTTCTCGATGCCCGCCGTGATGAGGAAGAGGCCGCGCTCCTCGTTGGCCACCTCCCTGACGATCAGCTTCTGCAGGGAGATGACTGTGGAGCGCTGGTCCTGCAGGGAGACGAGGGAGGGAGGGAAGGAAGGAAGGAGGGGGATTGATGGAGAAGACGAGGGAAAAGGATGATTATGGGAGGGTCAAGGAGAGGGGAGGGATAGATGATGAGGAAGGGGGATGAGGGAGAAGACACAGGGAGGAGGAGGGCACAGAGGAGGGCAAAAAGGAAAATTATGGGAGGAGCGAGGAGTGGAGGAGGAGAAGAGGATAGATGGGAGAAGAAGGGGAGAGGAAGGGAGTGGAATAAAGGGAAGAGAGAAAAAAGAGTAGAGGAGGATAGAAGGGAGGTCAAAATAGAAACAAAAATATGGGAGGAGCAAGGAATTAGGGGAAGGGGGGAAAGATGGTGTGGAAGGGGAGGGGCGTGAGGGAGGGAGGATGGGATGGAGGGACGGAGGAGAGAAGAGAGAAAGGCAGAGGAGGAGGCGGAGGATAATAAGGGAGCGTGGATGGTGAGGAAAGGCAGACAGACGGAAAGAGAGAAATGACCATTATGTTCTGGTTAATGTTATCATCCACATGGGAGTCAGCTGACTGTTAAAGCCTCGGCAGTCCTGGCGTCCTCAAGGCTGCAAGCTGCGCTCCAGATAAATCACATCTCAGCAGTGCAACATCGGAAAGCCGCAGCTTCATTCTGCTCTATCCACTTGGCAGCTAAACGCTGAAAATATAATCACATCTGCTCTCACATCTCCTCTTCCTACCTCTTGCCTGAGGTTTAAAAAAAAAAAATCATTGCCACATACTTCTTTCCCTTAGCACTTCTCTATCATCCATGATCATTCTAGGGTCACAGGAAAAGTTGTTCCATCCATTGTCTGGGTGCTGCGACCTTTGACCCCTGACCTTGCGTGTAATGTTGGTGATCTACGTAGAAAGTGAAGCTTATTCTACTGTTACACTCATTACAACTCTCCTGAGATAGTCTTGCGTCAGAGGAAATCATCAGTGCCTAAAATGTAAAATAAACATGTAAACCTGAAACCCGAAGCAGTTCACATGGCTGTCATCCCATTCAAAACCGCATGCTATTCCTCTGTTCGGTGTCAACAGCCTCAACTGAGACATGCCAAGCCTTTTTCCATGATGGACGTGATTATTACGCCACAGGCCTGCCTCTGTTTCCATTCCCCATACTGTGCGTGTGTGTGTGTGTGTGGACAATGTGCCATGAAACTGTAATTGTTGTAAACATGGAAAAACCAGCTCAAAAGCTATATAACGTGCAACGGCTGGGCTGGATGCCTGAGGCCTAGTTGGGCTTTATTAGGTGCTGCTAACTAGCAGTGGACAATGTTACACAATGGGAGAGCTAGCAGGCCAGCTAATGCTAACAGCAAGAACAACAGTGGGATAGGAAAATGCGATAACCTCTCTGGCAGCACTCAATAGGACCTTTATTACTGGGAATGGAGGGAGGGAGAGATGGAGGGGAGGAAGGAAGGAAGGACAGGAGGAGGTAAGGAAGCAGGGGTAAGGAAGTAATGTTGATATTTAACTAGTAGAGGGAAGGAGAGAGAGAGACAGGGGCGAGACAGAGAGAGAGAAAGAGAGAGACAGAGAGAGAGATGAAAGCAGCATCATACCAGCAAGGCGAAGACATATTTCTGGTCTTTCTCTTGGAGGAAGACGAAGACGTCTGATAGGAGCAGAGCGTGGACGTCTGGAGGACCAAAAGACAGAGAAGAAGAAGTTGGGGATGGAAAGAGGAGAAGTTTAAACACATGAACACATTTCCACATTTCTGTCTCCATTTTTACAGAGAGAGAAGTGTGTCTGTCAGCCCGCCAGTCAGTCAGTTGGTCAGTTTGTGTCATGGCTGTATCTTTCATTCTGTCTTCATTCTACAGTCAGCAGTCAGTAAACCAGTCAGTAAGTGCCTCCTCACCCTTCAGTCTTCCCTGGCTGTTCTTCAGCTGCAGCGCCCCATCGTGGATCAGCCTCCTCCGCAGCAGATCCTCCCTGGCGAACATCTGGCCGCTCTTCATCATCATGATGGACTTGCTGTCCGTGCGGACGTGGAATTCCTTCAGGCGACGCTTCTTCTCGTGCTCGTTCACCTTGCTGTCCACTGCCGCGATCACCTCCTTGACGAGCCGCACGGCGTCCGTCAGGTCCTCGTAGTCCTCCTCGCCCTCTGCACGCATCGTGGGAGGACAGAGGTTAGGACGGCAGCAGTCGAGCAATTAGAGAAAACTGTTCTGTAACCGCAAGGTCTAGGTTCCATCACAGCAACGGCAATGTTTCCTTGAGCAAAAAACTGAACTCCATGTCTGATTATGCATTGTTTTTTTAATGTATTCCATTTATCCAGGGAAGGCTGAATGCAAGTCATGTTGTTTTTCAGCCTTAGCCTACTTCACATTCATACAGTTCCAGTACTCACACTGGGAGCAGTTGGGGGTTCAGCATATCGACAGTAGATGAGGAAGGGGAGAGAGTTTATCATGTACTTGGCAAGATTATGGTGGCTCTAAAACTCTTGTGCATTCTTGTGTCCTCCATGATGCATTTTATATAATCTCTAAATCACCAAAGCACGATTCCAAACCAATGAGGCTTACTTCCCAGCTGATGGTGATTTGACCAACAGGAACGAATGGGAAGTCACTGTGAGAATGACACATCACGTCTGAGCAGCGCTACAGTCTAAACAGAGCCAGTTGAAACTTAATTAATCGCACGCACGACGAGAAGCACACAGCCCATCTCAAACTGTAAGGAAGCTTCTCTGTATATGATCGTTCTCTGCAAAACAACAACTTGGGAAGAACTTGGAGTTCTTGGATTTGATAATGAGTCAGCGTCTTGCTCAAGGACACTTCAGCAGGGCAGATGCTTGTCAACATGGGGGATTGAACCCAAGTGGCCTTCCTAATGATAGGAATTTATTTAGAGAAATAGTGAAAAAGAATACCGCCAGTCGTCTACAGATCTGCTGGCCTGCTCACTGAGGAAAGCCTGAGAGTCAAAGAGACTGTGATAATACATGTCTTGTTTATTGTACACCCAGTTTTTAACTCGGTGTGGAACATTTTTCCCCAGTGTGGAATATTTTTGTCCTGTGGTTGTTGTGCTCCAGCATCAAAATAGTCTGTCTAACTGTGCGAGTACAATGTGTTTTTTCCACTCAGTATATATCACAGTTGGCAGGAGAGAGTGTTCTTAAAGCACCTTCGGGATTAACTCACAGCTCCCCCATCCCACTATAAACAGGCTTTGGGGAAGGATTAGATTGAATGTACACAGTGGGAGGCCAGCCGACGAGAGCTGCTTTAAATCAGATACAAATATGGTGTGAAATATTTCAGCTAATCAAGGTGTGCTTGATCTATCTTGACATATGGGCCTGTAATTAATTTCATGTCTTTTTCTCAGAACATGTGAAAGGATCTGTGAGTAACTCAACTTTCTCAGGAAATTTCCCAAAACAAGTGACAAGTGGAGTGATCGGCATTACTTCTAAGTATCGCCCCCTAAGGAAGTTGGATTTTAAAGAAAAGTAAGATGAGATATTCATGAGATATTAGACAAAGTGCAATTATTTAAAAAAAAATCTAATGTAGGAGTGAATATGAGACTAAATGACTTAAATGAATGTTGACAGTTCCTTTGTACTGTCCTTCTGACTGGAGTTAACAACTGTCTCTTACATCGTCCTGTAATGAAGGGAATATTATTGTGTTCTGTAATGAATAAATGAGGAAAGTGGCTTGTTGTGTATTTTTATGCTTGGGTGGTGACAGTGGGAAAAGATACAAATCGATTAAGGATTCAAACCTCACCAGCAGAAACTACAAAGTAAAAAAAACAAATTGATAGAATAAAAGAAATGGGAAACGGAGTTCACATGATGCATCTAAATACACGTTTTGAATGATTGCATAGTATTCTAATGTATTTTAGTTATCTAACCCTTATTCCAAACTGCCTCCATTCCCCAGTAGGTTCAATTAGAGATGCTGTAATGCTACGTTCAATGGTGTAATGGCATTTAGTTAAAGCATCAACTATTTCACATACACAGACTGTCCATACAAACTATGATAAACTTAGTTGCCTTGTTGCCCTGCTCTGGAATTTTTCAGGTGGTTAGGATTGTCCCAATGGGAACTTTGAAACAGAATTCAGATTTCTAATTTCTTTAGTTCATGGCACTGTAAAAGCATGAATGACTGCTGAGAGGAAGCCAACATGAAGCTAACCTTTAGTGTGCTGCAGCATTCTCTGAATCAGCACCGGGTACTTCGTTATCCTCTGGGTCACCAGCAAGATGCATTCTGGGATACCGAGCCTCCGCACGATGCTGCTGCTCATCTTTTTCTGGAAGATGAAACCCAAGAGTCATTTGCTGTACAACAATCTAGGGATACTGCGCCAGAGCGTTATCTATCATGATTATAGTTATGATAGTGATGCAACGCTGGCAGCACTGAAGCCAACATAAAGAACATCCTCTGGGGTATTATGGCTTCTATGTTCCAACACATGTACTGACTGAAAAGTCTTCTCTCAAGTAGTGTACATACAAAAGAATATAAAAGAGGACAAAGACAAGAAAGATCGCTAACCAGCTCCCTTGTTAACACAAGAGTTGGCAGAGCAACCATTAGAGAATGGCATTTCCATAAAATCCTATATAATATAAAAGATTGTTGTCTGGAAAATCAAAATGATACGACTTTCTGCATGATGTATTATGAATCGTTACTGCTCCATGCATCTACACATGTAGCCATTGTAGAAGTCCCACTTTTTACTGCATGCTTGCTGAACCAGTACTGCAATTTAGCCTTAAGAACTGTTCTGGAGAAAAGAAAGAAAATCATGTTTTGCTCTTTCGAGCCATCAGAGGGTAGAAGAATTCTCTAGTACTGTAACTACTTGGTGGAGAAACAACGGTTTTGTGATCACTATACAATATATAGTGATCACAAAACCCTTGAATCATATATAGTATATATGATTCTACTACTAAATCCTGAAGAAAGAATAACTATCTTCAGCTCAAGTGGGTTTATGGTTATATGTTTACCGCTGTATACAGTACTAGAGTACGCAATATAGATACAGGATCAATGCATGAAGGAAGACTTCTGCAAAAGGACACTGGTATATGAAGGTCTCACCTTGATGAAAGCCTTGAAGCGTTTGTCTTTGGCCAGGAGCTCCTTGTAGAAGTTGACAGCCTCGCTGTGGCGGCTGCAGAACCTGCCATACACCCTCTTCATGCTCTCAGCATTGGACCCTGAGAACTGGACCGGGATTTGACAGGCATGAATAAACAAAGCAGGCGCCAGTGCAGCATAGCCAAAAAGAAAACAAAACAAACACAGCAATAGCCATCTGGAAGTCTGATCATGTGCATAGCCAATGATGCACTTCTTCACATTGTGAACCGCGAATATCTGTAAATCTGTAAGTCTTTTAATAGCCGTCATCTGATAATTCTTTTCATCCAGCAGAAACTCTTTGAGATGCTCCATCGTGTTGTATCCCTGTATTTTTAGCTACTGTTAGCTAGTCTCCACCCGTCCTTGGAGCAGGAACACACCGTGCTTGTACTCTGGGGCAATTTGGTAGCAGGCTGTTAGGTGCTGTTGTTACCTGGGTTCAAACTGGCAACCTTTCAACAGCTAGGCTGCTTCCCGAAACAACATGACACACTGCTGTTGCCATAACAACAGGAGAACAGTCTTTCTCTCCACAAAAACACACCAACCAGGGCATCGCCCATCATCTGACATTTTAGTACATGCTTTTATCTTAAGTGCCTTACAGTAGCATGTGGTTAGATGTTTTTGGTATGAGTGACCCCAGCGGGTGCGGAGCCCCTGACCAGTCTATAAGTTACAGGAGCTTGTATGTAGCAGCTCCATTAAGTGCACTTTCTAAAGCTGTTAGGTTTCAAAGCGCTGACATTATTTTCCCCACAGCCGTGGAGCCTGTTCCCTGTTCCAGTGCTTGTCAAGCTGGGAAATGGTTTTGGCTGGTTCACAAGATGATTTATGGAATATATTTCTAATGCACACATTTAGGATGAAAACATAAAGTTGTGTTTTTCGTCTTTTTGACAAATGCCTTTTTTCTTCTGATATAGTGAATATTTGCAGCCTCTGTGCTTCCTACAGTGATCAAGTAAAATAGCCTGAAAAGGGAAAATTAAATTCACCACTTTAGTTCACCACTTAGTGTATTTAAGCCTAGAACAGGTGTTCATGAGGCAGCACTGATTCATTTTTTTGGATTGAGAACAACTAGCTTCATCCCAGCAGCCCTCCCTCGCTCTGACCTGGCTGACCAGGATGTCTCCTATCCTGTTGATGATGAAGGCTCCCTCCATGCCTCCTCCCTCCTGCTGGCTCTCCTTTTTTCTCTCCAGGAGGCGCAGGAGGTGCTGGGTGTGGAGCTCCAGCAGCTCGTCCAGAGCAGGGAACAGCTTGTCCACCGTCTGCATCTCCAGCTGCACCTCCTTCTGCAGGCCTTTGCTGTACACCTCCGACATGATGCGCAACGTCCGGATGTGATGCATCTCCGTCTGCATCAGCTCTGCAGGACAGACCGGGGTTTGACACTTAGTCAAAGAATGACAACACATATATGGCATTTGGTGGAGGCTTTTATCCAAAGTGCCTCACAGTGCCATGTAGCTATAGATTGTGAGCATAGGTGGCCATAGAGGGAGTCAACCCCTAAACATAATGTTCTCTTTAAGCCAGGCTTTCATTCCAACCCAGTTCTACAATTTCCAAACAGAGAGGAAGGAGCTATTCAGTGAAATCTGCTGGTGTACTATTAGGTTGGAATGAAAACCTGCATACTCTTCCATGGAACAGCACTCCACTGGCTTAGAGGGAACATTGCATAACATATGACATTTGGTGGAGGCTTTTATCCAAACAGCTTTACAGTGCCATGTGGACATACGTTTTGACATAGTGCCTCGCTGAGCTCACAGCTACAGGACCACAGTGGGGCCAGCGGGGTTGGTGTCAGTGTTTTACTGAGCTGAGGCCAGATTCACAAAACTTAACTTTCATCTCACATTGGTTTTTTTTTGCATCTATTTAGCAGAAAAACATTCAGTAGAAAAATGCAGTGCAGCCACAAAACATGCATTTTGAGTAAGAGGAGCGACTTTTTCTTGAGTGGAAAAGCTTGCTCTTACAACCACTGTCGCTCTTTCCACCTACATGTATAACCCACAGCTGAATGGAACAAATTCAGGCCTGCTGTCTTGGCAGTTGTCGAAATGTGCATGCATTCTGAGAAATGTAGGAAATCACTAACAAAGTAGAAGGAGACGAGGCAGTTTGAGGGAAAGCGGGCACGGCAAAAAAAATAAAATTACAACACTTCATCACAAAATAACTCCTGGAACGCATTGAACATCACAGACTGATGATATATAACAGGATAAGAACATCTGAAGGAGGAATTTTCCTTTAATAGGACTTTAGACAAAAGGCAATAGCCAATGACTAGGCAGTTTCCTATACTTTAAGTTACGTATTTAAGTAAACCATAATTGTACCCGCTCTTAATAATTGTTCGAAATTGGTTTCTAGATGGAAGTACTATGGGTTGCAGCTAGGGAGGAAAATCAATACACAGAATGGATTATGTTTGTTTACATTGTGGTTGCTAAGTAGGCCCTTTTTGAGAGGTTAGTAAGAAACCAAGAGAATTTTTCAAGAGATGAGCCCAATCTCAAGAAAATATTGGGAACTGCACTTAACTATTGAGTATTCTTAAGTGCCTCTTTCAGTAAATTCATGAGATCTATCTTCAGAGCTCTTTGAATCCGGCCCCAGGTAATCATTATAGAGTGTGGTGGTCAGACTTACCGTAGATGATGTCTTGCCTCTTCACCAGCTCTTTTTCCAAGTGTTGCAGGTACTGCTGGTCCACGCTGAAGCTCCAGGAGTCCGCCTCCAGCTCCTTCACCTCCGCCTCAAACTCCCCCATCAGCTGGAAGTCCATCATCTCTGTCCCTGCACAGACAACACAGCCTGCACTCACACTTTGCAGCTCGCAGTTACATTTTAACAGTCTCATCAGATTCGTTTAGGTTGCTGTGCTTGCAGTTTTGCTGAACTATTTTTGATGACAGCTTGCGAGTTATGGTAGCTTGTAATAAAATCATTAAATGAATATTTTGTGTCAAATAATGAATGTCTTTAGTGAATAGTGACGGGGAAGATATTACTTTTTTGGGTAACAAGCCCAACACTGAAGGTAAATGCCAAAAAATGCAACGCTTTAATAAATACAAGGTATTGAAAGCAGATGCTTCCACACAGATCTGGTCCCTATGAGGATTAATCAGATAACTATCATGCATTGGGTATGGCATCCCTCCAGTACAGTTCAGACACTTGAAGGATCAATGCCAAGGCACACTGAAGCCGTGCTGGTGGCTCCTGGCGAAGAAACTCTCTATTAACACACTTTATGCTGGCGTTTCCGTCTCATTTTGTCAGTTAGCTGTACATGCCCACTCCACTTCAGCTGCTGACATTAAAGCTGTTGCAAAATAATGGCTCTGAGTTTCAGCCTTTAGTCCTGGTGGAACACACTAGATTTGACCCTGTGTGTCTGAGCTGGCGTGACGGTGGAGCGCTGATCCCATTAAAACACCAGTCACCTCTCTATTTTCCAGTCTAGGAAATGGAGTCTCAGATCACAGCTGGTCTGCAGCTGTCTGAGGCAGTGATGACACTGGTAGGTATGTGTGTGTGTGTGTGTGTGTGTGCGTGCGTGCGTGCGTGCGTGCGTGCGTGCGTGCGTGTGCTGACCTTCATCAGTGAGAGACTCCATGGACTCTGTGACTTGGTTGGTTCTGTTGAGGGAGTCAGTGGACTGGGAGAGGTACCGCAGGCCTTTAATGGGCATGTCGTCGAACACCGGACTGGATGGAGAGATAAAAAACAATAATAACAGTAATAATAATAGCTTTGTCCTGATAGTATCTAGCATTGCCTAGCATTTTCAAACAAACTCAAAAGACACTAAAAAGGACTACCACATCTATTGTACATTATAATTACAGTAAGTCACACATTATAAGGAATTATAATTCAACCATATAACCGTGTTTATAAGATATAATGCTGACTGATGCATTATGTCTTTATATGTAGATACTATTCTGCTCAGGAGGAGCACCTCTGTAAGAGCAGTGCTCATTTGTTTGTGGGTAATGCTTTTTGCAGCACACAGTGCTTAGGGGAATTACAGTATTCACGGTTTAGGTACCAGTGTGTGCTTGTACACCAGGAAGTACAGTCAAAGTCAAACAAGCATCAACCAGCTCAAGGCCGGTGTGCTGTACATCCAGACACCAGGAAGAGGCTTGGTGTTTTTCTAACTGTAGTGGCCAAGTCAACCCATCAATTAAAGATTTTGTTCAGTGAGTCTCTTAGTTACAACAACACTGTGCAACCTAGTTTAATTCACTCCAATCATGCACACCACCCCCCACCTTCCCCGGTGCCTAAAAAGCACTAGCACACTTACACACATCAATTATACTGAAAGTATGAGCATCTTATGAATATTTATGACTAGTTATTTATCAGGTGTTGTCTGACAAGAGTTAGAATGTATTATAATACCCCTATCATATTCAGCCTCAGTTGTTTCCAAAGTCACATCCACAAACACAGCATTAATAAGCTATTCAAAATGCATTGGTTCTTACAAATAAAACTTGACAAAATGTATTTGGTGGTATTTTCATTTCTTGTTTTATGTTGCTCTCACCAACAATCATTTTACTTAAAGAAGACAATGGAAACTTTATTTTAGATGATGTTATAGTCATATAAAGTGTTAACAAAACCAGTAAGACAAAAAATAGTCATATATGAATTTAAAAAACAGCTGCAATAAAACATGCAAATACCGACATAAATATTTTATTTCATTCAAAAGTGAATATGGTTTCCCAAGACTCACCATAACACCACATAGACACACATGCACGCACGCACGAACGCACGCACGCGCGCACGCGCGCGCACACACACACACACACCAGCTCACCCAGCGATGTTGCTGATGGAGAGGCTCTTAGACAGGTTATTGCCGTGGAAGGCCATGATGCTGGTGTGTCTCCGTGATGACGGTATCACCAGAGAGGAGTGGTCGTCGGGGGACAAGATGGCCGACCAGGGGCGCTCCCTCGTCCCGGAGGCTGGACCAGGATGCAGACAGACAGATAGTTAGCAGCAGCCTGCACTCTGACAAGGAGAAGGCCTTTGAGGGATCTCCCCTTGAGGATTTCCCCTTCATATCAGCAACTTTTGCATAATTAATAAATCTTACATTTCCTTTTTGTCTCAGTATGTTCTGCTACCAATACTACTACAGCTATATTTCACAACCTGTACATAAATGCTTGAATCCATATGTTTTTGCACATTTTCATTGTCTGAGTGTTGGAATTGCCATTTACTCATGTTTATATAACCGCTACTTGCCCTATTCTTATTTCTATTCTGTTTTTCTTTGCTGGATTCTACTACTTTTTGCTGCTGGAATGACCGAATTTCCCCACAGGGATCAATAAAGTTTCCTTTAATTTAATCTCCTCTCAGGGTTTATGAACCTTGATGGGACTGTGATATTTTTCAAGTGAAGAACCCAAAGGTTTATTGGCTCCCTTTGGATCGCAGAACAACCCCCTGAGGAACCCCTTGTTTTTGGAGTGTAGGAGCGGAAACTAGGCTTTTACCTAATTTTGGGGCAGTTAACTGCCAAAATAAAGAAAACACTAACATAAAGTGTCTTAATAGGGTGTTCCACAATTTCACTGTACCTTGGCACTGATTCTTCAAGTGACTGTACTTTGTTGGAGGGATGCCACACCCTAAGCATGATGGGATGCTTATTATGGTAATTGATTGATCATTTTTGGGACCAAACCTGAATAGAAGCCCCTACTTTAAATGTACTTTATATCTAAGCATTTCCTTTATTTTGGCAGTTAGCCATACATTTATACGCAAAGAAAGATGAACTGAGTAATGTCCCAATAAAACACATTAGTGTAATAAACTAGAGCACCTAGGCTGGGATGGAAACTGGTCATGAAGATTATGTAAGAAATGTAGTTTTAGTTTCACACTCACATTTATTCCTCATTGTGACCACGGGAGCAGAGCTTGAATCTGGTACCGCAAACTGCTGTTTGGGGAACTAAGACAGAGAAAGAGAGAATAAAAGCATGAATGAACAGTACAAGTCAATATCAGCAACAGGGCCACAGTATCAGTACTGAAGCAATTTGAGGAAGCTCTTACCTTCATCTTCACCTTGGCACAAACAGGCAGGCTGTCTCTGCAACCCTTATGGACGAAAGCATTACAGTCTGGAAAAAAAAGCAAGCAACAAGAAAGCTCAGTGAAAACTGTGGGGGTGAGATCGGGGGGGGGGA